>JADGIX010000194.1:0-26897 GCA_027595885.1 Globomyces sp. JEL0801
GCTACACTCCGCTTTCTTCAAACCCACCATCAAGAAGCAACTCTGCCGAGGATTTGGACTATGTCCCGGAGGAGATGGAGCTGACCCACAAGGATTTAAAGAAGGCTGTCGAGAAGAGAGACGGCGTTTGTCTGTTTTGCTGGGACAAAGAAGAGGGTCAAGGGGCTCACATCATCGCCCAGAAGAATATTGGAATGGCCTACCCATCCCTCCTGGCGCGAGCTGGTCTGACGCAGAAACATCAAGTACAGAATGGCCTGTTGCTGTGTATCAAGTGCCATAGCAACTTTGACAAGCTGAAGCGATATGTGGATGCAGTGGACGACAAGCTGGTAGTCAAGGTGGTCAACTACTCAGTTCTTGGAAACGACGACAAGCACAGAGACTGGATTGACAAAGTTGAAACCCTCAAAGATACCCGTCTTGGAAAACAAAGAAGACTCCCAGAGTTCAGACTCCCAGAGTTCAGCCGCAGACAAGCAGTCGAACCCAACGATGAAATGTTACTGTATTTCGTTCTCAATAACCCAGCCAAACTACCAAACAGAGAAGCATTGAAATTCCACAAAGCAGCGTGCCTTATTTGGCGCATGGCAGGCGGTGCTGAATCGGAGGATGAGCATTGTCCGCCATGTTCAGCCCAAAGTATTGCATCCAGTTTTAAAGTGCTTATTCGTGGACTTCATAGTGATTTCTTCACCGCAGCATGGGCATGGTGTTTTAGTGTGTGGACATTCTGATTGGAAAGTACAACCGTGTTTTCATTCTGCCCATCTCCTCTACTTTTGCTTTTTCCTTTGTTTCCCCTATTCTGTTGAATTGTATTCGTGTGATTGATGCAATATCACCAAATAGAGACATAGATACTACTACTGAACTTTTATTAAAATTCTGATGAATAAAAAGAGAAAATCCCATCATCATCTGGGAACAAGTAGTCTATTCTTTGTTTGCCGCAGACTTCTTCTCAGAAATATGCCCTACATTCTTACCAAGCGATTGATTCTTGACAAAGACATCAATGTTTGTAGATATACAGTTTGAATAGTCACCAACGGAATCAACACCGATGCAAAGTTCCAGATAGCATTCACGTAAAAGTCGGCTCCTCCTTGGCGGTAGATTAAGTTATTTTTGGTGTCATACTTGCCGACGACAAGATACACGTAGTAGAAATCAAAGGATAGTACTGATAATGTTTTATTAAAATTCTAATGAATAAAGAGAGAAAGAAACCCCCCATCATCCTCTGGGAACAAGTACTCTATTCTTTGTTTGCCGCAGACTTCTTCTCAGAAGTATGTCCTGCAGTCTTACCAACCGACTGATTCTTCACAAAAGCTCCCACGTTGGTGGAAATACAACTTTGAATGGTCACCAATGGAATCAACACGGACGTAAAGTTCCAAATAGAATTCACATAAAAGTCTGCTCCGCCTTGACGATAGATTAAAGAACATACAGCATGCTACCAAACAAAAGATACTGGCCCCAATCGAGATGAGAGTGGTAGCTACCAATACTACATGGTCTTTGACGGAATGACTGATTGTTTTCGTTGAAACATTCCAAGACATTTGAAAACATGGACAAAAATATTGATGATTTCAAACCAACTGTATAATTGATACCCATAGGCCAGTTTAACTGGATCATCAGCAAACCAACGCACCATTTCACTATACTTGATAACAAGAACGTTCTTGACGAGACTTGTGATTGTAGCCAAAATCACCACATTCCAAAAAGCGTTAAACTTGTAACGAATAGAAGTTTCAACCAAGATGGTAAAGATCCAAAAGAAACCAAAGACACACGAGCAGTGCCAGGTGGTATCATCGTCTGGTGTCCATTTTCCTGAGGGCATTTTATATTATTTGGGTGAAGGAATTGACGCGATATAAACAAACAAGTGACAAAACAAGGGGCTATAAAACCAGTTTGGTATAAAATAAACATATTAAATCTTTTTCATTCTATTGTGGAATCTGATCATACAGCCAAAGCGATTTGTTACTGAACCGTTTTACTTGTTCCAACAAGTGTTTCCCTTTTTAAACAATCAAGTATTCCTAAATTTTTAAAAACAGTCGTTAATCGTCTTTATCGTTTGTTGATTGCTTCCTTAACTCTCTCTTACTGGATCTATCAATTTGATTTTTTTATCCAGCACCTAAAGTCGAGCAAGTCAAAACAGACCAAACACAGAGTCCGACAATTTACAATTATAACCGCTTTGGATTTGAAATAGAAGCATTTGGAATCACGTTGTTACACTGTTGGTAGATGTCAACCTGTTGGAAAATATGAAGGACTGATAATAGATCTCTGTTCAAAAAATTCTATAGGCTTTATACTATAGGATTATATATAGTAACGAGGATGCTTTTATAGCTGTGATTTTTTAAAGTAATATCATTTTAGAGTTCGATGCCAAATTATTGTTAAGTATATATTAATGGTTTTTACGATTGATTATTAGATACTTTGAAGATGTTATCGAGAAAGAAATGGTAAAATTTACAAATTGTCCAATTCATTTGTATTTTATTTAAAGGTTAAATTAACAGATCCAGTTGAAGCAGATGCTTTGAAGTCTCCTTTGCCGTCCCCGACAGTTCCTGAAGACTCTTTCTTGCCATTGGTCACGTCTGATCCTGCTACAACTACCTTGACACTTCCCGTTGATGTGGAACCTTTATACTTTCCAGAAAAGCCAGTTATGTTTGATGTGACTGACCCAGTGTTGGTTGATAACTCAAATGTTGATTCCGATGAAGCAGCTCCAATATCCAGTTCAATACTTCCTGTGCTTGTGGTTGCTTTCACTTTTGATGCGCTTTTCACGTTTCCATAGATGGATCCTGTAGAAGTTGATATCTTGATATCCTTGGCGGATACACCTCTCACATTCACTGTACCAGTACTACTTGAAATGTCTCCCGTTCCCATGCTCATGTCGGTAACGGTGATTGAACCTGTGCTGACCGAAAATGTGACTGTTCCAATATCCATATCTGCATTTCCCTTAAAATCAAATGATCCAACAGCACTTTCATAACGAGCTGACTCCAACTTGACAGCCGGTAATGTTACGGTGACCTGTGTTGTTGTGTCTGAAAAGTAGAATAGTTTCCAGAAATTGAAGTCTTGACCAATCACCTTCACATCCAACGAGTTATCTACCACTTGCGCATCGATGCTTTTAATTCGATCCATGATCTTATCATCATTGGATAGTGTGACGAATTGGACTACAGCTGAGGAGATGGAAGAATCATAGTTCACGTTAACATCACATTGCTAGATATACGTTAATTATTGATAGTATTACAAATTGTCCTTGACATTTGAGGAACAGCTTGGAGTAGGAGTTAGTGATGGTAGCATTCTTTGAAGAGATTTGTTTACGTGACCCAGTATGGATACCGCCCGTTGAGAATCCGATGGCTACGAAAGCACCAATCAACACCACAATAGATACGAATATGATACCACATACTCTCATAATTTTTTGACCTTTAGCTCCCATATTTCACTTTGTGTTTGTTCCAAAGTGTGAGCTACCTTATATAATCACAAGCCACTGCTTCTACATACCAAAAAGCAACTTTGGTGTGATTTTGTGAAACTTAGGCTGGAGATGTCCATTGAAAGTGGCAACATGAGTAGGTAGAATTAACGTGATTTACGTTCGCAAAAGCGTACTAAAGCAAATACTGTTGGACATTCGTAACCTGTATGAATTTTTCATGAGTATCTCTACGATTTGTTTCTGCAATCAATGCTTTGGGATGTTTCAAAATAGAGAGCATTAATTATGGCTAACCATAAGATTATTGTGCTTTCTAATAATTGATACTAATGCTCTAAGACAACATCACGCCAGTGTCCAATGGTAAAATGTAATTACTTTTGGTCGAAATCAGGTATTTGGAGGCAAAGCTCTATTTTTTTTTTTACTGTCACAGATAAACGAATTACAACAATAGTTTCCTTTTTTTGATACAATTGAACAGAAGACTTACAAGGACGTTTTCTACCAAATTATTCTCTAAAGATTAAGTTGAAGTACAGTGGTATTCGATATTAATTTGACTAGACTTTGGTAGTATGGTAAAGTTTAACTCAAGCAAGTAGCCTAACTAATCCTCGTCACTTCATTCCAATCAATTTACCCCTCCTGACTCAGAATCGTCAAGACCAATCTCTCTTGGGGGTTTTCTATTATTACAGCGTTGAAAAATATGGTTGATTATTTGATCTAGTGTTAGAACTTTGTTGAAAGCATAGTCGTCCTCTTTGTTCGTATACCTCATATACGATGTTCGTTCAGGATATCGATGAAGAATACCCCGTTAGATACTTTTACTGCCGTTGTAGTTCAACAGAACAAAGCTATCCTTAACTCTATCTGTCGTTGAAGATCATTTTTTGGTTCAGACATATGATGGTGAAAAATAAAATGTAAAAATTATCGGATGGAGGAGATGGGCATTGATCCCATTGCCTCTCGAATGCGAATCGAGCGCTCTACCATATGAGCTACACCCCCAATTTTTTGGAAAATTGAAAGATTATCGTATATAAACAAGATAGGTTGATCACATTAACATTGAGAATAATACCTTTGTGTGATTAACATTTGAATATATTCTATAAGAATATCTAGTATCAGCCTACTGCCATCCGTAATGTAGATGATGACTCACATGTGGAAGAAGTTTTCCAAAGATACCCAAATATGCAATCGAACAAAGTAAACCAAGACTTTATCCTTTTCCCAACAATAATCCCACCAAAATACTTGTTTGACTATAGTATTTGCTATGATCCAGTTATTCTAGATCAGTTGTATTTGGCTTCACAAACAATATTAGACGAACAAATGGTTAAATCTTTAGAAACACAAATCAACAACGATCCAAAGATCCTCAATCATGTTATGAGTTCCGAATTTTGCAATAAGGTGATTGACCTGAATCCTACATTAGCAACTATATGCATTTTGACCTCAGAAAATACCAATCAGCAGTTGTAATTAGCTTATTCGACTCTAATGATCTTAGATTTTGTGATGAACTGTTAAAGAAAGCTACAGATATTCAGATAATGGAGATTTGTTTGCAAGTAGCAAAACAAAATGGATTTCCATCATTTTTTCTACAAATATATATCAATCAATGTATAAAGCATTGTGAAAGCCTACATGATCCATTAGCAAAAGATCGTATTGCTAGAATGGTAAATTCCTACACCTCAATATCGTGTAGGTGTGCTTATTTTTACTATCATTGTCAAAACTACAAAAGATTGATTTAAGGGACTTTTCAATTGAATGCCAATCGTTCTGCCTTCAGTATGCCAAGTTGAAAGAGGCTGTCACTCTGTATAAGTTATTCAAATCTTTTGAATAGTATATATAGCCGCCTTGGTAGCATGCTTATGTATCCTTGAACATTCTTACATTTTGGCAATGAATATATATTTAGACACTTTTGAATATCTTGATTTTCACATGCTTGGATTTGTTTGATTGATATCGCCATGCTTGAACCAAAAAGGAGCGGTGATATGCCGATTTGCATCATTGTACTCGGATTTCATAACGCAATAGACTGCTTACTAAGTTCAATAAGCACGACCGCAAGTAAGACCCATTCAAAGAACCTCAAAACATTATGCAGTATAGGGATAGTTAAGAATTAAGTTAATCAGCCGACCATCAGATGTTAAATCAGCATGTACGGTTTACCATCCAAATCTAATTTTTTTATCCTTTTTCGGGCATTTAATTATCATAGTCCAAATTGAATCTAGGGATAGTCATTTGTGTGACCACTCCACCAACTCGTTACACCAACATTCATTTCACCACAATTTACAGCGCATCAGGAAACAGCATATCCATTCAACAGCAATCGAAAAGCAACTTTCGAATGGATGTTTTGATTCATTGCATTCACATGTTGGCCGTGGTTTGCTTATAGATTTGTTTCAGCCTCACTTTCCGTGCTGATTTCAAAGAATGAAACGATAAGGGGGTCAATCAATTAATTTTTTTTTGGTCTTAGTTGTTGGTAGTGATAAAGATGAAATGAGATAAGAGTCCAGTTTAGTTGACGTGCTAAATGTTTAAATCGGAGAACTAGGGCAGCCAAATTCGAAATTGTTTGACAATATATTATTGGATTCAATAAACATGTAAAGCAAGTTTGGTGGATATATAAACAGTTTATATTAAAAAATGAAATAAAATTAAGAGCGTTAACAGAGCAAGTTAGCAATCTCCATTCGCTCGTCACGGCTAGATGATCCATCGCTCTCGTTGTCATTATGAGAGTCGTTTGATAACGTAGGCGATAGAGGGGCCATCGGTAGATTAAAGGCTGGTTCATTCTTTAGTATTCTAAGTTCTTCTTGTAATTCTAAAATATAATCGATAGTCAGCTCCATAATAGTAAGTTTTTGAATATTTTGGTTTGGTTGGACAGAACAAGATGGCACTAGATCCTTCAATTTACCAAGACATTGATTTGTTCGTTCCCTTCTGCGTCTTTCAATCACAGAATGTGATATTTTTCTATTCTGTTTACGTTGTTCTGCTAAAACTTGCTTGTGTTGATTGAACATTTTATAAAATATAATTGGCCTTGTTGCTGATTGTTTATCTGTTTTATACTTTATGCGGTCAAATGTTATTCTGGACTTTCACATGCTGCAGAGTCCCGAATTCATTGACGGTTTTTTTTAACGAAACGGTCTATCGGGGAAATTTGGTGTTTTCCTTTTCCCACACACCACCAGGATTTTTAATATTTGGACTTGTCTTAAATTTGTGCATCAACACACTAACAAAACAAAATTGAATTTCTGGTATTTCAGTGGCAAGGTGCTTTTTTGGAATTAAACCCATAAGACATATTCAACCAAATCGGGAGAATTGACACTCACAACTGGGCTCCATTGATTCTCAAACATAACCGCCGCCCGACTTGCTGTTGAAACATCGCGTAATGCTCACGAATAACATGGGATCGTGTCTTCACATGATGGTCGTTTCCCATTTTTAAGTTACCCCTAGCAAATTAGCTTAAAAACCTCAACTGCAACTGATATATGTTCTAGTTTTGATAAATTGCTTGTAATATAAGACATTGATACCCATTATGGTCTTTCAATATCCCAACCCAATATGTGAAATGTTTCAACTAAAACTGCTTTTGTAAAAACAAAAACAATTGATGAAGATCGACTTTCGCATGTCTATCATTCCCCAAGAGTTTTACACGGTCAAAAGTTGATTTTTGTTTGTTGGCCCATTTACACTGATTTTTAAATGTTTGTGACTACAACTTTTGGTATATGACTTGCCAAAGCTACTAAGCCAAATCATGACAGAATTCTACAACATACCAGAAACTTGAATTAGTTGTTAAAAGCAATAGACTGTTCACGTAAAATAGTATCTACAGACATTTAACAAGATTACTATTTAAGGGGGTTATTTTGTTACTCGCCATTTCTAATGCCAGTATTTTGCATCAACCAATTACCATTCAAAGAATCATTAATGGGTGGTACAAGGATCTGTACAATTTGAACGAAAATATTTGTTATAGTTGTTTGTTCAACCAAGGATTCATAGATTTCATGCAGTGTCCAAGAATGCTTAAAAGATACAATTGATCGGAACAGAAACACTGTCTATTCTTTCTCAACTTGAGTTATTGTAAAAATGAATTTGGTGCAATATACATCAACAATCTCACCCAGTCAATTGTCGCAAACTGGTACATCAAAACCAAGATGGAATGAATAGCAAAATTTGACTGAGCAGAGTTGTGATGTAGCAACAAATACACGCTACAGTTCACTGAAACGGGTTGAATGCAAGTATTATTAGAGAAACATTGGTTCAGTCGATCACTTTCAACACCAGTTGTAGATGATACACTCATAATCGATCGTGATTCCAGTTTTGTTATGAATTCCGTAAGACAACACTCAATGAGTCTCTTCATACGATCGCTTTCCCTTCATTGAATCAAATGTCAAACCTCTTTTCAATCTTGATCTGAAATTGAAAATGGGATTGGTTGTGATTGAAAGTGGCTTGAAAAAATATATGCGAGTGGCTTGAAATCAAAGAACAAAATTATTGTCAAGGTTTAAGAGTTGCGCGTTGAAATGAGAGAAAGGAGCAATGCAACATGCACGAATAGATATAAAGACGCGATGCAAAGAGTAGCTTGCAATTGATTCAAAAGTCATTCATTCATGATCATTGTGTTTCGTATGACGTCGGCGTTGCTCAATTACTCCTTTAGTCATTTTCATTTTCAACTTCTTTCAAAAATGTCTTATCCACCTGCATATCCTCCTGGTTGTGTCGAACCAACTTTCCCAGACTCTGCTCAATGTGAAGCTCGTTTCTGGGACTTGGGACCAAACGCTAAAGATCCTTGTGGTCCATTAGGTGGTTACCCTTCAGTAGGTGAACAGGTTTATATCCAGGATCCTGCCAATTTCTGTATGATGCTTCCTAATCCTGATTCACCATCATTGAAGCGAAACTACTACAGTAAAGGACTTCTTCCATCTGTGGTTCAGTCTGAAGGATATGCTCGCGCATTCTGTGTTGGTGACTACTTGACTCCTGGTGCATTAAGAATGCCTGCAAACTCAATTAAATCTGCACACGTTGTCAAAGCTATTCACCCAAACGGAAAGGCATACTATCAAATTTCTGGTGAATTGAATTGCAGAACTGCTGGTGTTAATTGTACTCCTTCTAGTCCAGGTGCATATGATGATGGTGGTCAATATGACTCAGTACCTTATCGTTATTGTGGTAAAGGACCAAATTCCGGAGTCGATTCCCCTAAACAAGGAGCAAGATACGTGGATTACGTTGAACAAGCTGGAAACGGTATAGTGTTCATAACTCATTTCTAGGTATATTCTGTATGCGTGTTTGTGAAGCAGGTACTTGGTTAACTGATCCATGCAATGTCAAAAATGACACTGCAGGTTGTGGTGCTACCATGGGTGTTACCTCTTTCCCTCCTGGATTTACTTATACAGACAGAACCACTGGCGGAGCTACCCAAACCTTCAACATTGCTGCACCACCAAACGAAGTTGTCCCTGAAGCACAACGTCCAGCTGCTGGATCTGGCGCTGCTCCAAACAATCCAGCACAAGCTAATCCTAATACTCAAAGTGGTAATGCCAAGAGCGGGGAAGCTAAACTGTCTTTGGGAATTTTCGAGGCTCTTGCCCCTTTCTTCGGTGCCATTTTACTTTAAATAAGAATTTGGCTTTGAACCAATCTTATTTATATAGCGAAATAAACAGTGTTTTAAATTCATTTCTTTTCATTCATCTTTCTTTAATGTGTTTATTTAGACGGTATGTTATTGCTAGATACTGCACACCCATTGACTATGTTGTGTAATCAGTTATCAACTTCCATTCTATCCGATTTTGCATTAACTTGACTTTCGTTGAGTAACGATACACCCATTGGGTTTCCATCCACAGGTTGAGCCATCGTTCTAAAGAACTTCTTTGCCATGGATACTGCCATATCAGTGCTCAAATTTGTCCCAGCCTCCGTCATTTCCGATACAATCCATTTGGGTAATTTTGATCGTTTATCTTGTCTTGCAAATCTCTAAAATTCATATAATAAAGTTTACCTTGTCAGCAAATACCATCAATCCATAATCTGATTTTCCTCTAATGACTCGGCCTACACATTGTGCTCCATGACGAATGGCATCAAACGATAGAAAATCATTTTCTCGTATCTGGTTGTTATCTCGAAGATATTCTAAACGAGCTTTCAAAATTCTACTCTCCGTATACTTTCAATTAATAATTTAATGATTACTTGATAAGGAATCCCAAACAAAATTACTGTTCTTCCATATTGATGATCAAAATCAACACCTTCCGACACTTTTCCTCGAGCAACCGACAAAAGTATAGCCCCTCTACCATTATCGCATGCCTAAACTTAGTCGATTCAATAATACTTGTCGATAATTTTCTAACGCAATGGATGTTTCAGCAGCATCTGGAGTCTCAATAAAAATCAACTTGTAATTCAACAATTCTTGTAACATTCCCTATCATTAATAGACTTCAACTATACTAGTTCATTCCATGCTGCTACGATCGATTCCATATATAAATAACTCGGAAAGAAACAAACTAAACCGTCGGGTGTGATTTTCGCAAACTCCAATAATATATTGCCATAGTTTCGAACAACTGCAATATCATTACGAACTTCAAATTTCGAAGATACTGCCACTTGATCACTACCACGAGTCACAATCTACAAAATCAGGACAAGTGAAATACCAATGGTAGAAAACATGTTCTCACCAGAGTCATTTGATAACTCTGAACCACTATTGGTTCAAAGCCTAATAAGGTTGGGTATAATTCTAATGGTGACAGAGTCCCAGAAGTGATAATGACAGAATTGAATTTTCGAAATACAGGAGATATGGCAAGTGTGGCATCAAGACATCTATTATGCATTAGGCTGTATAGTGGTGTACGTGAAATGCAATACTGGGTTAGGTACAGTGTCAGCATCGTTTTCAAATGGCTCTAATATCAGCATAAATCCTTTTTGATAAGTGGCAACCTAAAAATAAGATAGTTTGTATTACCAAAGTTGCAAAAGATGCGATTTTTTGAAGAGGCCTAAAGTCTTGTAAATCACCCAATTGTAACGTTCGAATTAAAGACGCTAAACGTGTTGCACAAAACCTAGCTGTTTATCAAAAGGTGGTATACTTCAACGCCTTTGCCTCTATAAAAGTCACTTCCTTCAAATGCAGGAGAAAAGATAGGGGTGTTTCAGCTATTACATGAAATACTCTCATTCGAGTCTATATGTTATTATGTCATGTTGTTACCTTGAGATATTCTACGAACCGCCTTAAGAATGCCACGAAATGTTCTGCTCGTCGAATATTCCCTGGAACGACTTCTTTAAGTACATCATCGGGCAAAACTGGATTCGGCATCAATTCGAAGTTGTCTCTCTGCTCTTGTGCCAATCTCAATCCTTCCACCAGTTTAGTATATTCATTCTGTAATTGTACAGAATTCGTTTGTTTCATGCTAGATTAAGTTCATAACACAATCTAATTACTGATCAATTTTTTGACTTAATGTTTGAATACATCTGGCACTAGCATCCAAATTTGGTTTTGAAATATCAATACTTAAGGACTCTGTACAAACATTATCGATATTATGGGCTTCATCGAAAATAACAATAGACTCTTTTGATAATTCTCTTGAAACCACTTCTGCAATTTTTGGGTCCAACAAATAATGATAACTGATTTGAGTGTTTTGATGACATTTTTACCTATAGATGATAACATTTGCAAAAGGCAACACTTTTCGAGCAAAGAAATATGGGCAAAATCCTTGTTCTTTAGAATATTCTTTAAAATCATCTAGGGTGTATACTCCTGATTGAATCTGAGTTGATTTATCTGCTTTTTCTAAATTCTACAATCATCATTATAAAAATATAACATACTTCATAATAATCACATAAATCATAATTTGGATTTTCTCTTATCCAAGGAGCAGTTAAATTTCTACACTTTGCATCTGCTACTGTTCCATTTCTTTCTTTAGATACCTCTGGATGAACGCAAAGATTTCGTCTTGATGTTAACCCAATTCCCAAAAATGATTCTACTTTTCCAGCTTGAAGTCGATAATCCATCAATCTTTTTAATTCCGCTAAAGCTTTTTCAATTTCAGGTACTGTTCGAGAGCAATAAATCAGTTTCCTATTTCCTGGATAGTGTAATTGGTATGCGACAATCAATGACAATAATGCAATTGTTTTCCCAGTTCCTGAAGGCATTTCTAATAGTGAATGGCCCTAATATCAGGATTTTTTTTGATTTATGGTACATTTGCATCAATGGATCGTTTAATATCCTTCATATATTCAAACTGTTCTGGATATATAAATTCATAAGGGAAAATCACTTCCAGATCGTCAATAAAAAACCTTTTGAAATCATTAGTTTTTGATCCATTTTAACCTACTTCATCTAAAGAATGTGAAAAAATTCTCAACCGAAGAGTGAATAGAAACCTGGATACAAGAATTGAATCCTTAAGTAAAGATGATTTCTATCACTTTAAAGTAACTGACTTAGTCAAAAATAGATTAGTAAAGGAGTCTTTTACGTGACGTTCAATCTCATTTTAATTACAAGAATATTGCTTGTGATATTCTAACCATATTTTATGAAATCAAACTTAGTGTTGATATTGGTATGATCAAAAGACGCGTTTAATTTACACCATGATCAACAAACCATCAAAGAAAGAAAAATCAGAGATCGATTGTGATGAATCAAAGTCGAAAATAGACTACTTTAGTATTATCAAATATGTGGGATTCATAGCATTTCTATTGTTAGTTGTCATCGCTACGTCAACACAGGTTTTTACTATCTAGCCCATTAATATTTGATTTAGCTCTCTTATTTGAGTCAATTAAACAAGACTATACAAGCTTATCACGCACAAAAAGTAAAAGATACAACATATCATGATGCTCGTTATGATCCCATGTATCATTCCATTTTTTCAATCCAAAATACTCAATGTAAAAACTATTTGCTACCTCGAGACCGAAACTATAAAAAAGTACTGATATAAGGCAATATAGAATATATAATCTTCAACAGAGTAAAGTACAGTTTTGGTTTTGATTAAGAGCTGTCTTTAACCTTCCAATTCAAAGGTATCGTCTTCGATTTCACGAACTCTTTGCCATGATATCATCAACAGATCTTCAAGAGTACGCCTTTCTTGTCGAGCTTGAGTTTTGACAGTTTCAATCTCCTATATAGTTTTAATTGATTTTTAAACATACCTTTTTCAATTGAATAGAGTCCGATGGAATTTTAGTGATTGGTTTAGATTCTAATTCATTTTGTACTTTAGAATTAACAATTCCTAATTCAGCTAGAATCCAAGAACGTTCCACAAACATCTGATCAGATACAGAAACTTCTTCTGGTACGGATTCTTGGAACCATTGGTTATCCACCACTTTGATTATAGTTTCATAAGCTCTTGATTTGAATTTAGATGTTTTCCATTCCAGAATGGATACCAAAGTTTGCAAACAAACTTCTTCAATCGTCAATGCTTCTAATTCTTGTACTCCATTATAGATACCACCTTTTGTGTCAGCTAATATTTGTAATGCTTCCAAAGCAATCTTCTTTGTATTGATTGATAAATCAAAACTCTCTTTTGGTAAATCCAGTTTTGAATAAGCAATACTAATTTCAGCTTGGAGCCAACAATTCTCAATAAATGATTGATTGAGTTGATTTTCAAATTCAATTTGTGTCTGTAATTGTAATTCTGTAGGTAACAGATTGCTTGGAACGATCTCTTCGGAATAATCATCAACATCAGAATTGTAATTCACTAATGTTTAGAAATTGAATGTGTTACCTTTTGCTTCATATGATTTGGCCCTTGCAATTCCTATAGAACCCTGAGCCCAAACATGTTCAACATATAATTGATCATCTTTTTGTAACAATACATCCAACACTAGATCTCGAGTTTCACTCAACTGGTCACGGTCAGCATCATGCAAGACTTCATAGATAACATCTCGAATGGATATCGTTTCTTCAATAATATCAGGTGAGAATGGATTAGGTGATTGTAGATTTCGTTGATATGAATCCGCTTTTGCTTTCAAAAGTGCAATTTGAGTATGTAATTCTGGAGTACCATCTGATACGTTTTCAGCAGCATTCATGACAGTCTTCTCTTGAATGAATTTATTGTCAATGACGGTGATGGTGGTTTGGTAAGCTCTAGTACTAGGTTTCTGCACTTTCCATTGAAGAATACCTGTGATAGTTTCAATACATACATCTTCTAAATGTCCATGTTCAATTTCACAACTAGGGTCTAGTTCTCGATTCTTTAATCGATCAATAGCTTCTTCTTGGATTTTGGATGTATCAATACTTAGGTACAAATCTTCTGAATGGTATGATTCATGAAGTTTTGATTGTGAAATACCCAATGTTGCTTGTAACCAAGCTGATTGAAGATACAATTGATTCTCCGTTGAATTCACATTTGAGTTTGATTGAATTTGTCCATAAAAGCTAGGATGATGTTTTGCACTATCAAATACAACATTTTTAGATACTTGAGGTGGTTTTGGTGTGCTGTTAGTATTAACTGTCGTTATAGATTTCGGATTTTCCTTTTCTACTCGATTGATAATATCAAATGCGACCGACCTTTGTGGTGAATGTTTCTTTTCATTCTTGGAAGGGGTAAATGGAGTTGCTAAATCAATGGCTTTGGAAGCTTGAACCCATGAATTATCAACAAACTGTTGATTTGTCATAAACACATTTTCAGGATTAATCAGATCCACATCAAAATCTAGTAAGTCATTATCCAATACCGTAAAAGTAGTTCGATATGCTTGCGAATTGAAACCACCATATTTCCATTTGAACATACCAACAATAGCTTCTATACAAGCATTTTCCAAACTAAGTTTCTTTATCATCTTTGATTGCTCTGTTTTTGATTTCAGTCTTGTCAATGCTTGATCTTGAATTCGAGTAGTGTCGATACTGAATGTTAAATCTTCTGAATTGTAATCTGCATGTAGTTGTGATTGGGTTATACCAACACTTGCTTGAATCCAACTCTTTTCAACATACATTTGATTCAATTTTTGTGTTAATGAGTTGACTTTTTGTTTCAATTCCTTTACTTGCGCAGGATTTGCAGTTTCTTTCTTTGTAAAGAGTTTCTTATCTACAGGTGATGATTGACTTTCTTTCTTAGAATTCACTACTCCAATGGTAGCTTGTAACCATGCCAATTGAATATCTTTCTGATGAATTTCATTTACTCTATCAGTTTCGACTTTGGAGTTTAATATACCAATTGTGCCTTGTAGCCAAGCACTTGTGACAGCATGTTGATTATTTTTCAATGCCATTCTGGTAACAGCTCGAGGATTACGTGGTGGTAAAGGTTGTAATCGAATAAAATAGTGTAATAAATCAGTTACGATTTCGTTTGGTTTATACAGAGTTTTTTCATTCTCGTTATCTTCTAATCGCTGAAGTAATTGTTCCAGGGTGAGTATAGATGGGTCATCTCTTAACTTTTGAAGGTAATCACAGACCGAATCTGTCATAGTTAAGGTGGTTTCAAATCCTGGTGTAAATGGTGAAGGAGATGGGATGATAGGATCATCATCGAATTGGTCGGGAGTAAGTGGTCGTACGGAATGGCCAATATCTCGCAATTCATTAACATATTGTAAAACAGAGTTCACAATTTGGTTTGGAATGGTTGCTGGTTCAGATTCAATCACTTGGTTAAGCGATTCTAATCCTTTAATTGATACATCTGATTTCAAATCAGAAATGTATTGTAGAACGTTTTTGACCACTTTGGTAGCATCGGATGGTTGATTGTTGATTGGTTCAGGAATAGAGTTGAGAACTCCAATGGTACCTTGAAGCCATGCCAATTCTAATTGTTTTTGATCTTGAGAAGTCTCTAATTCAGTTATAGCAGATAGAGGTGCAGTTCTATCTAACCATTCATCATGTAAGTCATCGTCACTATCAACCCTAATTCAATTAGTCTAAATACAATACCATTCATCCATGTTGATGGCCAAAGGAGTTACAGATCTTGCGGAAGGTCTGGAAGTAGATTTAACATTATCTTTGACAGTCTCCAGAGAATATGAACGGCTTAAACCGCCCAAAAGTGGTAATTGAGTGCTTTTATAAGACTGGATTCCTAAACTAGCTTGCAACCAAGCATTTTCGGCATATAATTGGTTATTTTTGTTACTCAATTCCACCTTGGAATCCGTTTCCGATTTATCTTCGGAATTATTGATACCCAAACTAGCTTGTAGCCAAGCGTTTGTTAAGTGCAATTGATTATTTTTGGCTACGTGAGTAGCAGGATAATTAACAGATGCTTTTGCATTTGAAATCCCGACTGACGCTTGTAACCAAGCATTTGCGAGATGTAACTGATTATTTTGGCGAGTCAATTCCAGATTTTCTTTAGTCAAATGAGCATTGATCCATTTCGATTTCGAAGAGTTCGCTAAAGGTAAGAAATACTAAATTATACGATCGGCCACTAAAGACGGGCGTCTGAGGAAGGTAGTATATGGCTGTATGACGGTATCAAGTGAATCTACATTTGTGGATGAGTGGAAAGAAATGAAGTACGATCATTGGCAACTTCGGTTGTGTTCGTTAGGGTAGATAGTTTGTGGTTGAGAGTGTTTGGGTGCTTGTCATTTGAAGTATTAAGAGAGTTATTCTTTAAAATACCAATTTCAGCTTGATACCAAGCATTGAGTAAGTAAGTTTGATTTTGGAGAGAGGTAATGTAATTTATGTACGAGTTTAAATTGGGACTATTGAGTAAGTCGCGCGGTTGAGAATAATCAGTTTCCATATTAAATAGAATTCAGTAATTGATAAGGTACAGAAATAAATGCAGTTAGTGATAGTAAATGTCTAATCAGAGATAAAATACGACAAACCAGGGGAAATTAAGCTTCTTCGTGTCTTAGTTCAGATTGAATTTTCAGAATGAATTTCAAAGTTTTAGTTTTTTGTTTGGCTTTTATTTGATTGTTGTTGGCTCTGTCTGTTTCCCCATTCTCAGTGGCGTTTGTCATTGGAATTTCTTTAGGTCGCGATGGTTAATGACTAGAGAATACAAGGAGAGGAATAATGAACTGAATGCGTTTGATGCTAAGATCACTGTACAATTACTTTCATTTACTAGTGGTTGTACTGTTCCGTTTCTCAATTTTTCCATGTCCCAGTTAGTTCTTTTTCCACTCAATTTATGGCAGTCTGAATTATCAATCAACAGTTTTTAAACTCTTACTATATTTAAAATATAGTTCACTGTGTATCACACTTGGTTTGAAACACAACCACATTTAAGTGGTTCTGATTAATCTCTAACCCAACCATCCATCATTACTTTAATACAGAAAGATTTTGAATAAACCACTATCGTTCTAGTAATTTTAGTCCATTCAAGAGGAACCTGATTTAATCAAAATAGAGCCTATTATTACGCGTGAATTTACTTAACAGAGGAACATACGCATTTAATATGCTTTAGAAATGCTAAAATATCATAGCAATGGGTTGATTGAAACAGGTTCGTTGCAAATTCAATAAACTACCATTACATAATGTTGAGTTTGTTCCTTTTACACGTACTTATCATTGCCCAAGCTCAGCACAGATCCAGTTACTACACAGATTACTAGACCAAACAAATCAAATAATCAGACCCTAACAGACTTTGTTGTGCTTCTAAATGGCTCTGAAACCAAGTTCAATTTTCCCCTGAAACAAAGTATTGAATTCAAGTTGAAGGAAATGAATCCAGAGAATAAAATTGGAAATCCAAACATTCAAACTGGAAATTCATTAAATGGACACTTGGAAAGTGGAAGTAACTCGAGCACAAAGAATTCAATTGGACTTGATAATTCAATTTCACAGGACAATAGTATTGATACAACCTCATATCCTAAAATAATCAACGCCCGCTCAAATGATAAAGTTAATGGCATCTCAGTAGAAAATACTCATACAATTCCTTCTAATTCAATCTCCAATACAAGCGGAAACATTGAAATTCCAAATCGCTCAACAGCTGATAACAGTATCACAAACCCCATTCAAAATTCCAAACCTCAACGATCATTCAGTAAACTCTGGACTCGAAAAAGGTTGTCATTCACAAATCTACACCAAGCGAATTCGAATGACAATGACTTAAAATCCCCTATGCTAGCTGTATTTACTGATTCTTTTAACATTTAGAGTCCTCTTAGTCATAATTGTGATGTGGCCTTGGATATGGCAGAACAAGTCAACCAGAAGTCTTTAAAAGTGCACAATACGATCCTAGATTTAAAACAACAGATTCAATTACTTACACAAGTATTCAACTCATTATATTAATTCAATGTAGAAAAATGAACAATTATTGGAGGATTTATTTAACGAACGAAAGGTAATATTGTGCTAAATTTATGTCTTCAACATAGTCAACGGATATTAAATCTGATGTAAGTTGAAAAGCTGTCACTCAATTATACAGGAAATTCATCAATTAGAATTAAAATTAACATCTGAAATGAAAATGATGAATCAGCTAAAGAATGAATTACAATCTCAAAAAGACCTAACAGCAAAGTTACAATTAGCATTGGAGTACGAGAAAAACTTGCATAGAGAGGTAAGTTATTCCGATTTGATTTATTGCAGAATAACATACAGAACCAAGCTATTTCAAATACAACAACTCCAGAAGATAAAAGAATATCTGAACTGGAAAGAAAAGTAATTGATTTCCAAATACAAGAAAAGATTCATTTAAACCTTATACAATCTGAAAAGTTGAAAAATACAGCACTAGCTAAAGAATTGCGCGATGAGCGATCTAGACAATTAAGGTTGCAGGTAAATTGATTAAAATAAGATTAAACATTATTAGCAAAAAGGTATTTTCATGTTTAACTTATAAACAGTTATCCCTGAATCACTTTCCCCTCTAAGTATTCATCGTATCATTCCTCAACCAAACATATCAACATCAACATTAGAGCAACTCGCTAAGCAGATAAAATCACATTGTGAGTTTAATCGAGATTTATTTACTTTCATCAAACCCTTTTTGATTTCATGCAAAGAGATAACACAACAATGTGATGATCGTATATCACAATCATTTTCTGATCAAGACTCTATTGATAAATACCAAGAACAAATCTCCATTTATCTTTCAAAACTTATGAAATTAGTCAAACTACATCATGATTCTGAAAATCCATCCATGCATTTAGATATTCAAAACACAGTGGATTTCATCTTAAACACTATTGTGAAAATGGTATTGGTTATTGAACGTGAAACTTTCAATCAAGTGATAATTGATAAAGAATTAGAATCATCTGCTATGCAAAGATTAAAACGACTTTCAAAACGACATACAACATCATCATTAGTGATTCATTACGATCCTGTACCTGATCAAGCATCTTTAAGTATATCACAATTACAGGTATAAAATTACTAAATTGTTCATTTTTTATTAGAAATTTTTGAAATCACAAATTGATCGATTAGATCATGAAATTAAACCGGTTCTAGATCATTTTTCACCATCAGATATCTCAACCCAAATATCCACCATATCCGATATTGTTGATGGGATTTTATATGAAAGTCGATCGACTTCTGATACTTATCATTTTAATACCCAACATGAACTTTTAGAATTACTCACTCTACTTGGTGACACACATCTAACTCTTTTACATCGATGTGAAAGTATAAACACTGATAGTGGTTCTTTATCTATTCATGATATGTTACTTGATCTGTTAAAGGTATGAACTTCATTTCATTGATCTTTTAGTTTTCGGAAAGTCTATTGACGTTAGTTACAAATGAATAAAACCCTAAATTATATTTACATTTTGTAGAATCAAAGTATATTTCAAGCATAGTTGTTTTTTTATTTAGTTCAAATCAGAGTGCTAATAGACCAAAGATAGGTAACACTAGATCCAGAAACCATGATAATGCTCCATCACTGACAGCAGCAGATTTAGTGCTAGTTGGAGTGGCATTGCTTGTACCAGATGGGGCTGTAGAAGCTGTAGTCGTTAAAGGTGGTAATGCAACCGACCATGTCTTCTTTTCGCCAGTAATTCGATCATTCAACGTGAAACCTTCAGGGAAAGTTGCACCCATAGTCACTTCACATCCTAATTCGTCACTCTTGACGTTACATGGATCAGTCAATTGTTGTCCTTTTTCACAAATTCTCATACAATACAATCCTATATATCATAAAATATTAATTCAGTTACCATTTCCAGCTTGTTCCACGTATTCAACAAATTTTGATCCTTGCTTTCTCGTATCCACACCTGAATAAGGTTCTTTGCCACAATATCGATAACTAACAGCGTCGTATTGACCACCATCATCATAAATACCAGGAGGGTGTGTACAATTAACACCTAAACGACCACAATCCATTCTACCCTCAATTTGATAGTATTCTTTTCCATTCTTGATATCATGAGTTACATATGCTGATCGGATTCCGAATTCGGCCATGGATAATGCACCTGGAGTTTTATAATCTCCCATACAGTATGATTGAACATAACCTTCAGCTTGTACTATTTTTGGCAATAAACCTTTACTATAGAATAAATCCTTTAATAAAGGTGAATTTGGATTTGGTAATAAAAGACAGAAATTAACAGGATCTTGAAGGTAGACTTGTTCTCCAGCAACACTAAGACTTAAATAAATTGGTTCAATTACGGGTAAGTTTCTCCAATTGGAGCACATGGATCAACTGCATTTGCTCCTAAATCCCAATTTCGTTCCACGCATAATTTGGTGTCTGGGAAAGTAGGATTACCATTACAAGCCGGTGGATAGGTTGGCATATCGATTCAATTTAACTTTTTTTAATGGGAAGAAACTAGCGCGTCATTACTGACAAAGAATGAATGACATCAATCAATGTAATATTATACTGTATTGTTGGTGATGTACTCAAATGTTGTAGAGGTGTTAATATTATAACTTAACAAATTCACATAAAAGTATACTCGATAGATATCTTATATACAGATAAAGAGTGGTTACGAATGAGTATTTGTAAGAATAAAACAATTTCTTTTTATTTACAGTTCATTATGCCTATGAAATTTCATTTCATTTTTGATTTCGATGGCTTTTACCAAAGTTTCTAATTCAGATTTCTGAATATCAATTTCTTCTTTGGATGCAGTACTAGCATTAACATCCAACCACTGCTTAGCGCGGGTAATTGCACCAAGTACAATGTTGGTGTCCTCTTCCATTAGCTGAATACCATTCGGAGTTGTGATACTACTTGCAACATACGTGGTGACATCTGCGCTAGATTCGCCCATCTTAGAATCATCGTCAATGACTTGCTTTGGGTCACTTATCTGACTCTTGATTGTGTATATATAGTTTTCTAATCCGTTCTTGGCTTCAATGGCATCTTTCAATATGATATCCTCGTCAGACATTGCGTAAGATTCTTCAACCATACGGTCTAAGTCTTCGAAAGATAAAAGAACAATTCGGAGATCGATAGATTTAGATTGACCAGTTCGCTTGTCAGAAACAGAGACACGAAGTGTCCTATCCACATCGATTTCGAAAGAAACTTCAATTTGTGGAACACCACGAGGTGAAGGAGGAATACCATTCAACTCCAGTTTACCAAGACGATTGTTATACTTGGTTAACGGACGTTCACCTAAAGCACATCAATTTTTACTTCGCAAACCTTCAAAGACTTGAATGGAAACAGTTGCTTGGTTATCTACCACAGTGGAGAAAATTTGCGACGTCTTGGCTGGAAGGAATCTATTACGTGGAATTAACGTAGTCATCACTCCACCGATGGTTTCAATACCAATGCTCAAGTAAATTAAATCATATCCAAAAGTGCACCCATAATCGTAAGGAAGACTAGTAATTCCTGCTTGCACTGCAGCACCAAATGCAACAACTTCCTCTGGCCTAATATTAATACACAGACTTGTAACTACTTGATTCCATCGAGTACTTTCTTCCCGTTAAAGTAACTTTCAACCATTTCAATCACTTTAGGAATACGAGCAGATCCACCAACAAGAATAATTTCATCAATCTCGGATTTATCAAGTTTAGCATCTTTCAAAGCGCGTTCTACCAGAGGAATAGTCTTCTTGAAAAGATCCATGTTGAGTTCTTCAAATTTAGCTCGGGTCAGAGTTTCTGAAAAGTCCTCTCCATCCAAGAAAGACTCAATTTTAATTCGGACAGACTTTTGATTAGATAATGCACGTTTGGCTTTTTCGGCTTCACGCTTAAGTTTACCCATCGCCTTAGAATCTTTGGTAGCATCTTTCTTGGTCTTCTGCTTGAATAATTGGACAAAGTGGTCAATGATGCGGTTATCGAAATCTTGTCCTCCCAAATGAGTATCTCCGTTAGTGGAGAATACTTCAAAGATTCCATCTTCAATATTCAACACTGATACATCAAAAGTACCACCACCCAAGTCAAAAACAAGAATGTTCATTTCCTGCTGTTTGTCAAGGCCATAGGCAATGGCAGCAACAGTAGGTTCGTTGATGATACGTGCAATCTTGAGTCCGGCAATAGTACCTTGAAAGTGAACATGAAAATCTAATGTTTTTGATTAAGATGTTAACCTTGTCCATTTAATGTATAATCCTAACCGGGAAAGAGTAGAAATAAAGCTTATACTTAGTTCAAACTGGTATCATAAACTTATCCATAAGTTGTACACTGGACTACTCTGTTTCTATATACACACCTATACGTGATTAATATATTGAGATAAATACCAGAAGTGGTTCTAGATGAGGTGGATTATTAGCTTGTGGAAGAACGTCGTGTGATCGATTGTTGATTGTGTGCTAACTTGAACATTTAGATGGCTTCAATCAAACTTGTGCTCCACGATTTTGTGAATTGCAGAATAAGTCAAAGAAATTTCATCAATCATTCGTGACTAAGAATTCCCGTAGTGACTACAAGTTGTAGTCACCTGACATGTTGAAATTCAATGTGATATCTACCAATGTAGGTTAAAAGTGTATGATTACGAGTTTGTCGTTCCTAAATCGATACCAATGGCTGGACCTATAACATCATCAGCAGCATTAGCGACTGACAGTATACTGACTAAACCAGTAACAAATGCTGACAATTTCATTTTCCAGCAATTCGAACTGAATTTTCCAAGCGTTATGATGACTTTTAGTTGGTCTGTGTCGTGATTTGATTGGTTGAAATTGGAGCTTAAATTGATCTTTACCATCTTGATACGCTGTCGATAACGGTAGTTGGTATTCGATAAAGCATATGGGATCCAAACAAAAAGGAAGTAAAAAGTTCATGGGATCGAGTTGATTGATTTTTTTGGTCAGTGGAACGGATAAATTGAATCAATTAGGGACTGCAGCTAATAGGGACTATTAACTCTTAGTTTTACTTTAAAGACTTGGTCAAATTGCTATTCCATGCATGCTCAGATAAACTACTGACTGCACTTAAGAGAAAAACCATTGAACTGGGTTTAGGACATTGACTTACAATATGTATATTTAGTAAGAACAAACAACAAAGATATACAGTTAGGTGTAATTAATGATATTCAATAACCTTATAATTGCCATTTAGTCATTTTCTGTATCACATGGTCATCTAATCCCTTTGCAATTGCTTCTTGCACATGATTGGCAGTTATTTGACACGCAATAGAACAAACCTCCAGTAGTTCACTTAAACAACGTGATTGCTTCCGTCGAATAGTCCACGTTAACAATTTAGAAATATTGTCTTTTGGATTGAATTTCGGATGATTAACCAACAACCTGACGCTCTTATAACGACCATTGCTACATGCCAAAAACAGTGGTTCATTGTAATTGATAGATGGATCCACTCGCTGATCTTGTAATATTACATCCAAGATTTGATCACCATATTCTTTACAAGACGTCCACTTAATGGCCATATGGTTTCTGCAACAAGGATCAATTCGTGAATCTTTCATTAACAACTTCACACATTGAATATTTAAACTATGTACCAAACGAATAAAACATCCATTATCATTTTGAGTAGGATCTAGTCTAGCGTCAGATAACAGTACTTTTAAATGATTGGGGTTATTCACACAATCAAATAAACTAAATCCTTCCGGGATTTTTGAAAATTCAAATCTAGGATCATTCAAAATCAGTTCCACACAATCACCTTGCTGATATTTTGATGCATGAACAAGAATAGTGTTATTATCAAAGCTAAGATCAAATTCCTCCGTTATTCTTGTATATAACCTGGATGACGTAGGTATATTCAAAAGATATTCCAAAACATCAATCATCCCATGTACAGCAACATAGACAAATAGTTCATTGATGGGAAATAATTGAGTGAGTTGTTTATCTTCAATCAACATAAAGATCAAATCCTGTCCTATTGACCAATGGTGGATGAGAGGAAAATTAATTGGAAATTTTTTGAATTCAATTCGAGCACTGTCCAATAACAGCCTCAAACAATGCTGATCATGGTTTGAAATCGATACCGCTAGTGCGTCTTCTAGGTAAGGGTCATGTATGGCAAATTCATAGTCATCTAAAACTCGTGATAATGCATCACTTAATCTTTTGGAAACTGTGAATGTTATCAAAGAATCAGCAGTAAAACATTCATATTTAAATGATTTAGCATATTCCAAGATTGAATCATTCAAATCCTTCTTGTTGAATTCCAGACTGTTCCATACTTCATTTTCGTTAACCCATCCATGCGAGATAACCAAATCCACACATTCAAGGTTACCAGATCTGGTAGCTTCAACTAAACTTGGTGTCCATTGTTTACAATTCATTATTCCCCATTCTACCAACTCTGGATCTCCATATTGAAGTAAATGTAAATATATTCTTCTGCTTATTTGCTTACCTGTACTTTTTAATAGATATGTCGTTAATCGCTTGCGTTTGAAATGCATGGAGAGCGTAACCATGGTATTGAACTGCTGTCGATCCAATATACCATAACCTATCCAAAACCTTTCCAGTATATCCATATCATTTATGTCGTAATTGAGTGATACTTTCGCCCCTTCCATCAATTGTTCAAGTAACCTTTTGGCTTTCATTTGACCCAAAGTCGATAAAGTCCCTTTAGAGTTCAATTGACATTCAGATGAACTTTTCCATAAGTTTCGGTAGCTTTCCAAGTCCAAAAAATCAGTGATTATCTCAATTAATTGCCAGGGTTCTGTCTGTTTGATGAAAAATGTTTGAGTTGGATGAGTCAACGAGATCGACTACTAGGGTACCATTTACTGAAAGAATGTAATGATTCTCTTATTCAATTAGATTGAGTCAGTTACAATATCGTAAAACGCGTAAGGGAGTTAGAAGACTTCAAAGTATACTATGAATCGTAGTGATAATGATAAAGTATTAATCTTATAAAGTACTGGAAACATGACGCTTATATTTGCGTGCAATGGTCCTTCTCATTCATGGTTATAGTTTTATTCATTCAAATACTAGTGTTCTACTACCTATGCCATATTTCATTGTGCCTTTGGTTAGAGTAACTTGATATATTACCGAAGTTGGTTGTTTGCCAATTGCTGATTTTAATTTTGTGGAAGACCCTGCAACTTTTCCGTTTACAGCAGCTTGATTCTGAACGAACAGACCCACGTTTGTAGAAATACAGCTTTGAATGGTCACTAATGGAATCAAAACAGATGTAAAGTTCCAAATAGCATTCACGTAAAAATCGGCTTTCCCATCTCGATAAATAAGAGAGCACACAGTGTAGATGAGAGAGTTCAAAGCGGTCCAAATAGCTGGCATCAATACTTGCAATATTTCACGTTGATTGTTCTTCGCATCATACTTGCTTAGCACCAAATAGACGTAGTAAAAGTCGAAATAACCAACAGATAAGATCAATCCAATGGCACGGATAGGACTACTCCATGCCCAACAAGCAACACTAGGTGCTAATAAACAAAAGAGACTTGCACAAATAGAAGAAACTGTTGTTAAAGCTAAGACAATATGATCAGCATAGTTCTTCGATCCGACGACAGCTCGCTTTCGTTGAAACATACCAATACATTTGAAGACGTGTACCAAGATATTGACAATTTCAACATATCTGTAGATTTCAGAAGCGTAAGCTTTCTTAATCTTATTCCCAGGGTACCATCTAATCAATTCACTATACTTGATTACGAGAATGTTCTTAGTACAGCTGAGTAAAGTCGAAATAATCACCACATTCCAGAACGCATTGGACTTGTATCGAATGGACGCTTCTACCAAAATGGTGAATATCCAAAAGAAAGCAAATACGCAGGAACAATGCCATGTAGTATCATCATCAATTGTCCATGCACCACTTGGCATTTGAAGTTAGATTGGTTAAAGTTCGTCATTCGACAGACGCGTCAGATTGAGTTATCAATCGTATCGGCAGTACTACAAGATTGACATTCTAATAGTACGAGGTTACGCCGAAGTGTATCTCAGTTGTCAGTATCTAGCATATTTCATTCATTCAGTGCCATATAAAGACTAAATCACTGAGAAATAAATACGATAAATCAGAAGTTGAGCTCCACATATAGTACAATGCATTATTGCTCTCAGCTCTATCATAAAAGACTAATTATTGTTTAATCCTCAGCTATTGAATACCGAAACACGATAAACTAAAAGTAAAACGAATTTATTCGTTCAGAGAAAAATTTAACAAAACAGTTGACATATATCACTGAATTACTGAGCCTAGAAATCGTTAGATCTAATTGTCATTTGCTTACCGAAATCGGTTCTTTTTTAATGGCGGATCTATCGTTAGCAGACGACGCTCCAGTTTTATGTCCAACAGATTGGTTCTTGACAAACACACCAATGTTTGTAGAAATACAACTTTGAATGGTCACCAATGGAATCAATACTGACGTAAAATTCCAGATAGCATTCACGTAAAAGTCGGCTTTCCCGTCACGATAAATAAGAGAACACACAGCATAGATGAGTGAGTTCAAAGCGGTCCAAATAGCCGGCATCAATACCTGCAACACTTCACGTTGATTGTTCTTGACATCATACTTGCTGATTACCAAATAGACATAGTAAAAAT
>JADGIX010000195.1:0-26539 GCA_027595885.1 Globomyces sp. JEL0801
TTTATTGTAAAGTACTTCTAGATATCCTTCCAATCCACATGCACTTAGAAATCACCAGCAAAAGTAGACCCTTCTGGAGGTACAAAGACTTCAGCTGAAGGATCAGCAAACTCTGTGTCCGGATTGTTGGTAGCTTCTTTATCTACAGGTCCAGTTGGGCCATCTTCATCATCACCCCATCGATTGATGAATCCTGAGGTTAACCATTCAGGCAATTTTTGGTCTGGAAATTCCTTGTTACCAACACTTTGAACCTTTCGATCACCCCAAAAGAAAACTTCCATTTTGCTCTGTGTATCCCATTGTTCACCTTGATTGGTCTCATCATTCAAAAGTGGGAAAGCTTTGAGAGGGAATTTACCCTCATTGAAGAATGTAGCATGAGATATTTGTGCAGAATAAACAACTGGACGATCTCCTTCTTTTTCAATATCATTCCAATTTGCTTTTGTTCCACTACTATGTGCAGCCGCATACGCTTCTTGAGGATTCAAATCAGCATCTAATTTGATACTAAAGTGTTCCCAATCTCCAGGATGGGATTCCACATCGAAAATGGATCGACCAGGATTGAAATTGTAAAAGAACCAATATACGAGGAATACATCTGATCCTTTTGGAACATAGAAACCATAACAAAATGTATCAGCCAATCGACCTTTGTTTCCAGGATGCAAACTTTCAGGAATGAATAGATTTGTCTTTCCATCACTTTCTTTTCTTTCGGAACCATCAATAGTTTCCTTCACATTGGCAGGAAAACTTTCTTCATCACTCATAATCCATACTTTAGGAGCGAATTTTTCCAAAGTTGTTCTAGCTTTTGTAGTTTCTATTAAATCCTTCAAATTATCAGAAACAATCCCACACGTGCCACCATTTTGAGAATCAGATGGTTCTAATTTATCATCAGCAATAGTCTTGTGAAAACATTTATTGTCACGAAAGACAAAGTGAGTACATTTGAAATCCTTTTTACATTTATCAATACATTCATCAAGGTTAGAATCAAAATCGTTAAAGACTTGACCAAAGAAATCACAATTTTCTTTAGATTTGAATCCATCACCTTCAGTAAAATCGGCGCGTTTGTCCAAAGTGGAAAGTTTTGATAGATCAATAGTCATACTGTTGATAAGCGGTAGGAGAGAGAGTAGGATAGAGTTTGATGTTTTCATATTTATGATCTACATGAATACTCTTGGTTATTATTTATACTGTACATGATGAAGGAGGTGCTAGTGTAGATCGGCGACGGAAATATCAGCCAAGCCAATGGGCTTTAAGAATCAATCTTGGCTGGCATGGGTTTGGAAGGTGGTGTGCTTGTACGTTGAAGGTGTTGTAATCGGTACTGGTTAGCCCACATTCTGAAACGGGTCGTTGGACAGTATTGGTGTTTAGACGTGACACGTTTAAAATAATTGAAAGGATTCTATTAATCACGATAAAGCGCTAGATTTTGGGTGAGTACATCTGTGAGATAGTAATTCAGTAGATTAAATCTGCAGTATAGTTGCAGTGGTGAATTATGACACTACTATATGATTCTTTCATTATGCGCTATTAGACCAAAACAATCTGTCTAATAGTTGTATTATAGTTGATACTCTGTCGTTTTCGGACTTTTTAATCGTTCACCAGTGTAGCTTAGAAGTCAATACCACAAAAAGCAATCCGTAGAGCAAGTAATCGCTGTAACCAAAAAACCCACCTCAATATAAGGATTATTATACACTGAGCAACAAATTGCCCTTGGGTAACCAGCAATAAGAATGGTTCTAAAAGATCAACTTTTGGAGCGTTAGTTGTTCTTATTGCATTACTATTGTAGCTATTTAAAATAAAATCTCTTCAATTGAATTCAGTGTATTCTTCAATTGAATTCAGTGTATTTTCTTTTTCCTAATTTCAATATGAAAATCACTAAAAAAGCGTATATAAAAATGATCTTTCATGGGTAAATACCATCATAATATTAACTAAAGAATTAAATATTCAACTCATCCAATTTCTGGGATTCTCATCGGAAAAAACAAACAGATTATAACTGATGTTATCCCACTAACACATTCATTACTATTACCTTCTCCAATCACTCATGTCGCTCTTACTCAAGTATCTTATAAACTTGAACCTAATCATAGATCGATTTGTATTGTAAAGAGAATGGATTGTTAATGTTGGGTTTATACTTTGGAAATGAAAATAATTTGGATTTGGAAATACATGCTGCTATTGATTTAATAGCTGGCCAATTGAATAAACATTTGGATGGTGGAGCTGTTCTCTTGAAGGTATAATGTCATCTATTGATTTTTTTATTCAGTTGGATCCCACCTCTTTTAAATCAGATTCATCTGGACTTTTGGTATTATATACATGTTAGTTTCATACTGTAGATGTATTCGCTTTCGAATAGTGTTTGGTTGGAGTCTAGTAAACCACTGTAATTTATTCATTATCTGTCATAACATCCACACATTATATACATTTATATATTTCATTACAAATTACTGAATTCATGATATTATACTTAGATATTTCAATCATTTTTGACCAGTTTAATTATTTAGGGAAATTGATTGGACTGATATCAAACCAGAACTAAAAAAATGGATTGAAAATCAATCTTATAAATATTTATATGATTTCGATTGTCATTTGGCGGATATTCAGCTAGATTGGATCCGGAATGAATTACTTGATGATTATATCAAATAAATTTGATTTACCCTTCACACATGTCTGTTAATGGTTGAGCTTTGCCCAAGTGATTGTACCAACATCATTCTTTAACCTGGATTACTGAACTAGGATATTTTTAAACTATAGAAACAACTTCATCACATTTTGTCGGAAATGCGATCATGATTTATCGAACGTCCATCAATTTCCAATCAATTTGCAAGAATCGCTAACCAGTTCAGTTCTTATTTAGTCATCACAAGCTACTAAAATTTGTAGATAAGAAACAAGAACCGATATTAGTTATACTGTAAAAGGGGTTCCTAATAGTTTGCAAATTTAAGAAATTTGGGTCAAAAGTTCACAATCAATTGATTATATTTAATGAATAGATTGTGTGATTTCTAATAAAGCTCGAAAATTCAATTTAGAGAATTCCCCCATAGAATCAATATCTTGACCGAGATCTTCAACTGGACCACGAACTTGGAAGAATTGCTGGTGATCACGCTTATGGATGCTTTGAAATGGATCTGGTAAGGCAGAGACGACTGGTAAAGGATTTCCAAAAGCTAATTCTGATTTAGGATCAAAATATCGACGACAATTCAAATATTTGAATTTGATCAAGTTTGAATATTTCTCGTCAAAACGAGAATTCATGATTTCTTTGAAAGTCAATGTGGGGTTCTCTGGGTGTAATGATTGAATAGGATTGGTACATTCAACACCTTTACATTTTGCCAACACTGACGTTAACGCATCCAACCGATTTTGTAATTTTGAAAGTTCATTCGGGATAGTTTGATTACGACCAGGAAGTAGATTATTCAGTTCAAAAAGATCCTTTTTTAAATCATATAGTTCATAATCACCAGTACAATAGACTATGTACTTGTAACAAATGAATTTATCAATCGTGCACATTCGGACTCCTTTGTAAGTGAAATTTGGAAATAAGAATTCAGCAGGTGGATTGGGATTGAATTGTATAGCAGCACCTTCATCAAGTTTGCTTCCCCAAAATTCAATTCCAGTGTAATCACCCCTTGGTTTTTCACCAACCAAAAAAGCATCGTTCAACTTTTCTTCTTCAAAAATTGGAATAATGGATCCGTCCACAGAAATCGGAATTTCCTTTCTACCGGCCAATGCTGTTAACGTAGGTGCAATATCAATATGTGACGTGCGTATATTGGAAACTTTCCCTTTAGCAATACCGGGACCAGATACGTAAAAGGGTACTTTTATATCTTCTTCGTAACAAGTCTTCTTACCTTGCAACATACCATGGCTACCTAAATGATACCCATTATCAGAGGAGTAAAAGAAAATGGTATTGTCAAATGTTCCATTGGCTTTCAATTGCTTGACTACATCTCCAATTAGATCATCAACTGCCAATAGTGATAGAACGCGCGATCGATACATGCCATCTAAATAAGTCTTGTTATTTGCATTCAAAGGGGTAAGATGTTTAATCCAAATTGGTTTATCGGATCGATCTTCTTCATTATAGTTTTCAGACATTGGGACTGTCAAGTTTGGAAACATATGTTCATGCCGTGGAGCAGGTATTGGAGCTGTAAGAGTGACGTCTGGATATGCTGGAGGAGTAGGTAATGGTAGTTTGATATCAACTCCAATATGACATCCAATTGGGGCAATATAAGAGAAGAAAGGATCACCACGTTCTGCTGCATCATTTAATTGCGCCAGAGTTTTTTGAGCCAATACATCAGTGTTGTATTGACCAGGATACAACTGGGGTTTCCCGCCATTCTTTGAAAACACTGGGTTCTTATAATCAAATGTAAATGGATATACGGCCGCATCAAAGTCATTCCATCCTACTGGAACATTTTTTTCACCGTACTCCAATGTATACTCTACAAATAGTTTCCCAGTCATATACGTATTATAACCTTCTTGTTGTAACCATCCTGGAAGATATTCAGCATCCAAGTTCATTTCACGCATCTTTGTATATCCACCATGTGGAGGCAAAGTATCAGTTAAATTATGATTATGTGTTGTTTTACCACTAAGTATTGACATTCGTGATGGACAACAAACTGGAGTATTTGTAAAGTGGTTGTCAAATTTTGTTCCACCTTTTCCAAACAATTCTTGAAAATTTGGCATGTATTGTTCCATGTTATGAAATGCATCATGATCATCTGCTAAAAAGAACACAATATTGGGTTTGGTGGGCAATTGGGCCATTATCGTGAAAGGGAATAAAATATAGGATACCGTAAATTTCATTTGATGTCTGTCTGTGGTTATTTTTACATTTTTATAGTCATTTCCGAGAAAGTGGGTAAATCACATGTGTCGGATGTAACCACGTTCTGTAAACGGATTCGGTCTAATGTATCTGAATATGGAGAAGCTGTATCAATATTGGGATTGCCACTTACATGGACTAAATTGGTAACTTACTCTGTCGGATGTAACCATGTTTCATATGGTTATTTTAGTTAACAGAAATGTTTTAATAAGAGCATTCGTAGTATCCTATTTCCTGATAAAAATTATTTAAGACTAACACAAGTGAGTAATCTATACCTTATATCAAAAAATTCGGGTAAAAACTCTTCAAATTCAATATTTTTGCGTTATTCTAATTCATAGTTAGGAATTAAATCGATTATCCATACTCCCTAACAGTAGGGGTAATGGAAACAGGTAAGGTAAATCACGTGAGTCGGATGTAACCATTTGTTTCAGTGTTATTGGATCAATGTATTTTGTATTTGAGGATATAAATACTGCGTGGGAATTCGGAAATCGCCTCTTCGTGATAAAATTCGCTTTTATATTTATCTCAAATTCTCGTTTAGACGTATGCTTATGATTGGTTTGTATAATTGGATTGTATACACTTCAGATTCTCTTTTCATTTATACAGTGCTCTGCTTTTAGAATTAATGAGAGGGTAGAGACTGTTATTGTTTCTCACAATAGAACAAACTATTTCAGAAAGATGTTTCTAAAGTAAAGTAGTATAATCCAATTCCTTCCCGTACTTTATGTTGGGATTATAAAAGCAACTCCAGCAAAACAAAGGAATAGAAGCAGCTAGTGAACTAAATTAGATAGTATTTTTGTAGGAACGCGTTTACAGATAGAACCTTGAAGGTTCTAGAAGAAGAAAGTGGGTTTAAAACCCAAGTTTTAATGGGGAGATTTAAAGCTTTGTGATATACAATAATCAGTGATTGGGATTTGGGAATAAATATGAATGGTTTGTAATTAATCAATTTTGATTTCGGCCGTGCTTTTCGGATTTTGTATTCATTCGGTTTACCATAATACATCACCGGATATATTATCTATAATTTTCCTATAATTTTCTTTTAAAAAACCAAATCAGAAACCGGAAAGATTTGTTTTTTATCTATTTGAAAGTATGGCACTCAACAACAAAATACAATGTCCCGAAAAGCCTCTGAATAGTTATTTACTATATTGCCGGAACCTTCGAGAACAGCATCCTGATGCTAGACATTCATTTGTACAACTCTCAAGATTGTGGAAGGACGCTGATCCAAATTTGAAGGAAATGTTTCAAAATCAAGCTGGAGAACTGGGTAAAGTTTATTCAAAAGTAATGCAAACTTATCGACGCATTGAGTCCATTGAAGGCTTGATTGGAAATGTAGATAATCTGACTTTTCATTCCAGTTATGAAAGATACCAATATCATCTAAAACTGTTGAAAAGTTATAGAGAGTTTGCCGCACTAATCTTTGAGTTAAATCATAAAACTAACTTTTGGGGTGTTGCAACTTCGCCAGCATCTTTACCCATCAATGCGCCTATTTATCTTGACATTAGTTCAAGTGAAAAACAACTGAATCTGATTCGATTTGAATATTAAACCAATGTGATCTCTGGAATAACATTTTATTTATTTGCACTTATTTAATCTATTCCAAAAAAATTTGAATACCCTAAAGTTCTCATTTCAATATACAAGGCCATATATTCATAGCAGACAGATTAATCAATTGTGCAAGTTCAAGTTCCTTTGTCGGTGAATTTGATAATTAAGAACTTAGCTGGTGAAGTGAGTTCAATACCTCTATAAACCAGTTCATGATCATTTGTGCACACACTAATATAATGCTGACTATATCAAAATCTTATCACGCTGTATCAAAAGTTACACGAAATATTCTTTAATTTGAGAAGTTTATTAACTTTTTGTGCCAATAGCATTTCGAGTTGATTTCCCAGAAACTGAGTTTCGGTTAATTTTCACAGCTTTCTTTCTAAGGGACAAACTGGCTTTTCGAGTTCGATCAATGTTGGATTCAGAAATGGTCGGTTTGTTGAATGATTCCGCAGAACCTGCTTGGTTATCCATTGAATTGCCATTGGCAGATGAACCATCTACCAAAGGACTCTGAAGTCCATATTCACTTGTTTCAGCAACTTCTTTATCTTTCACAGAAGAAAAATCGGGCGATCGTTGGGTAAGTCTGTCAACGTAACCAGATACAGAGTCATGTAATTGCACATCATCAGGACTGAGTTTTTCTTGATTGTCTAATTTCTTTTGAACGGCAGCACGCACAGCATTTAGAATTTTATGACCAAGTTGCTTTACTGATTTCAATCGTAATAGGTTTTTAGGATCTTGTTTTGGTGCGTTCATAATGAATTGTTCGATTTTCCCAAATACATCCCCCAATGAAGTGGCTCCGACAATCAAATCAGATGGTCTGATATTTCCATCTGCATCCTGTACTGGATCACTTGGACCGCCTAATATGCTTTTATCTCCCGTCACCTTCGCCAACAGTTTCAATGACCGTACAAGCATAGAACTAATTTGATGAGAAGTTGATGCAACATCTGACGAGAACGTTAATGAATCTTCAGATATATCATTGAAACTTTGAATGGATACGTCAGAGTTCACTACTGCCACTTGCTCGTTCATCTCTCGGTTTACAGATAACGACGCTCTTTCAAAAACTATAAAGTCACGAATGCCTGAGAGATCCAACTCTGTTCCTGGTTGACTATCATTTTCAACAAATTCAGACACCATATTCATCACTCCATCAATCACATCACCTTCATTCTTGGCACCTTCCCAGAGTGATGACGGATCATTGGCATTGGGAGTCTTTCCTTCAGGAAAAATATCTTTACTATTGGTTTGTCGCTTGAGGTCTTGCAAAGCCTTCATTAGCAGAAGTTTTCGATCACCGACTAACTTGAAGTTTTTCAACTGTTTAGGAATACGCTTTAATTTCAATGCTAAACGGTTTTGAACATTCACAATTGAATCCATCAATCCAAAATTCTTTTCTGATACCTGTGCATTTGCGATATCTTGTTCAAGCATGTTGGAAAAGTTATTCAACGCTTCCTTTCCTGGTCCTGCAATAACGTCTGCCGGTAAGTCATCAACATCATCCATAATCATTTGAAAGGCAGCAGCAACGGATGAAACTCCATCTCCAGCATCTGGGTAGATATCTTCCCCAATGAATTTCCCTGAAGGTTCTCCAGATTGAGTTTTGATGTTTGGCAAAAGAGACTTTAAACGAGTGAGAGCAGCAATCTGAGAGGCGGTTAAGGAGATGGCATTTGTACGAGAACATGTTGTACCCTTGCAAGGTTTTGTATTCACTCTAACTTTCACCTTGTTTCTGACTGGATTCAATTCCGTGTTAGGCATTGGCGGTGTTCCACAGGATCTTTTTGATAGGGACCTTCGACGGGATCGCGCGCAATGCAAAAACTTGTTTCGAAAGATATACAGTAGTTTTCCGTGATTATAGTGATCAGTATCTTCAACAAGTTGCTGATATCCATTTAAAACATCACCAGTTTGCTCGAATCCAGGGGCGTTAAACACCTGTGTTGATAGTTGTATGATTATGGCTTTAAAATTCTCTCGTTCTGTGTCGGTTTGAAAACTATTTAATAAACGATCCATCGAATCCGCTGTAAGTGGATTACCCTTGTCTTTAAAAAATCCCAGAAATCCTGCTAATCTTTTGTCCTTCGTATTCCAACGAACGGAATTACCTAGGTTTGCTTTAGCAGTCTTAAACCGTTTATTTTTCTGATTGACCCTTCCGTCAGCGCTGGTGAAGACTTTAAACAATTTGATAAACTTTTCCACTGCTTGCTCGTATGTAATTGCCCAACCTTCAGTATTTACCATTAAGTTGAATTCCTCGCTTCTGATATCTATGATTTGATTGATAAAGGTGTCATCAAAGTGCCGTTGATTTTCAGGATGGTCTGGATCATTTACTTGGTATTCGAATGCTTCTCCTATCAATTCCATGGCAACGTAGTAATTCACAAAAGAAGTTGATTTGAATTTGTCTATCAATGCATTCAATTTTAGTGAGTCAAATGGACTACGTGCGTTTTGATCGATTTGAATAACTCCAGCATAGTCTATCATTCCTTTGTAGAAATTAAGACCAGTTAAACTAGTCAATGTACGTTCGTCGAGATTTATATGATCTGCTTCAATGTTAGCCATTCTTTCTCGGTAACGTTGGTCATTTTCATTTGGCAATCTTGGGAACATAACGATTGGAGTGTTGGTAAACAATCCACTCTTGAACATTTGAAGCAGCATCTTTCTTTCTGATACACCAGCAGAAGGTTCTGGTTCCCACCTGATATTAGAGCTATCTATAATTTACCATTTTGCGCTTAGGACAAAAGGAATCAACAGATGTACCAACAGAAGCAAGTTCATTGAAAATTCCCATCATATCACAATCCTTTATATATCCGTTCGGTAGCGGTCAATTCATGACACCCTAAAAAGTTATGTTGTGGATTTCTGGATTTCCGTCTTCTGTATGGTTTGTGATGTCGGATATGATTGATCTCTATAAGGCTCTGTGTACTTCTAAAACTATCCCTATAATAAAGCTCAATCTACGTGACTAAACATTTGCGTTGTTTGGGTGACGATGCAAAGTCTGTCTAAATGTGGATACAAACAACACCCAATTTCTGTTTTATGAACGGTAGACAAGGGTCTGATTTTCGGGTAGCACTGTTTTTGGGTGTCGAAAGCGGTGAATAAACATCTGATCTAGTCTGGGACCTGATAATGGCCAGGGATCCAATGTGCACAGTGCAGTCCACCAACTTAGTTTTCGTATTACTGTTCTTTGAGTTCATCTTCATATTTACATATCAAAAGTGCGACTATTAAACCGCTATTGCATACGAATGAGATGCCACGCATTTTTTAATACTGGTTTTTTAATTTCACTTTACAATACAAAAAAAACGTAGCAATATTCAATCAGACATTTTTTAACATTAGATATGGTTAGCTAAGAATCTGATTTTCTGCTCGAACTCATAACTGATTAAATTCTCAAAAAAACGTAAGTTAAATTGACCATATGTTTGATTTGCTTGATTTATTAAATGATTCCACACAACTGACCAGAATGCTTACGACCAACAATAGCATCTGTCTTTTTAACAGCACCAGTTTTGAAATAGCATTGCTCTGTTTTGGCAACGTACGCAAAGTGAGAACATCCATTGTTCTTACATGCTGAAGAACAATTTTCGCCAGATGTAGTAACACTGCCCATATCCCTTCCAATAAAATCACAATCAAAAGCCCAAACTGAATTTAGAGCACCTTCTAACCATTCAATGGCGCGAATCCCACACATAACATCTGGGTGAAGTCCTAAGGTGGCTTGAGATTTATGGACAAATCCCTTCTTCAAATAACAGCCATCTTTTCTACCTTTAACGAAACTAAAATGAGAGCATTCCAAGGTATTAGAGCATTGATTAGCACAATCAGAGGCAGAAGGAACATCCACTGATTGTAAATCGTTTCCACCAAAGTCACACCCAGAACGATATTGAAAGTCATACGCTGGTGTCCATGAATTTTGAAGGTCCAATGTCCAAACAGACTTTCCTTTAGTTTCGTCGTAGATGGTCAACATGCCTTCGTCTGTGATATACACTTGAAAGTGGTTTCCTTCTGTGTTACTTGCACCATTTCCTTTATAGACATTGTCCAACACGATATTTCTTTCATTTTCGTCGAATAACTTCAACGATCCATCTTTCCCAAGAATAAGTACTCTGGGTTTAACTGGCCCAGGGCTAACAGGATTAAATTGAAAGCCATTGCTTGAAACCAATTGTCCATTGCGTTCCAAGGTTAGGAAATATTTTTGATTGGGTGATAAAAGTGAGTCACCAGTTGCTAAAAAGTTCATTCCATCCGTGTCCAAGCTTTCCAGTTGGTTTGGGCCTGGGAAATCCCAAAGGATTCTTTTTTGTGCATTTCGAATTCGCAGACGACGATCGAAATCAACAGTAGCAACAAATGGTCCTGACTGTGGCCCATAACCAATACCGGAGATATCATTCAAATGCTTGATTAGATTCAAATTGTCATCGACAATGTCCATCGCTCCCGAAGAGGTTAGATGTAACTGAGGTAGATGATCTGGGTCAACAACTGCGATTAATGGCAGTTTTGATCCCACATTCATTGGCTCTTGTCGTGAATTTACAACGCGCACCACCATTCCGTCCTTTTCAACAGCAAATTCAATCTGGGTAGTACCTTTGTAGTACATTTTAGATCCAACCGGAGCAAAACTATCACTCTCCCATCTAGCTTGTGAGAAATCAGCAACGACTGCAGAAACAAGTAACGCTAAGGAGATTTTCATCTAGAATTATTATTGTGATAGTGTCAAAAAGTTGATTAATTTATATAATCCATTGTCCGTTTTTAACACGGGACCCTTGAATTTTCATCCATAACAAATACTAATACAGAAATGATAGGCTTAAAAGTGAAAAATGTGTAATTTCCAAAAATGAATTTTTAATACATCTGTGATTATAATAAATAACATGAGAGACATTCCAATGTTAACAAACGTATGAACTACTTTTTTGGGAGACGGTTGAAAACCCACAATTTTGCCAAAAGTCTAAATTGGTCTAACGGCAAAAGAGTTCAGGAACTGACATCTCCCATTTTTTCAGACAGCACCCAAAATGATGAGGAAATTGCGGAGCACAGGACTTGATTCGCCTAAGCGTTTTACAATCATGTCCCTGTTAGAAATTCTTTGCCAGATACGGACCGTTTTTAGCAAACCCAAGTTTGGTAGTCACACAACCGTACCGTATTACCGCACAGTCATAAATACTGAAATAGAATGTAGATGGTAGTTATCCTAGAAAATGGCTCGAATATTTCACTTCGTGTTGTTTACAGTGTTGGTGAATGCAGAAGGTCTCTGTACTTCACCAAGAGGTGCAAGAAAATGCGAACGTCCAAAGAAACCTGATAACATACCTGACAACAACCCAGCTCAAGAAATCGCATTTTGTTTAGATAATATAAAGAAGACTTTATTGGCCGTTGGCTATATCAATCCTGATGGTAGTCCGAAAGGCAAAGACGACAACGGAGATGCTTCAGATCCATCCAAGCCTAACAATGAATGCCCAACAGCGGCTGATCCAAGAAGTCCCAGCGCTGATAAACCACCCAATGGAAAGAAAAGAAGTATCTTCAAACGGGACGAACCGAATCCCAAGGAATCTCCCTATGATAAATGCATCCCATTAACAAGTTCTAATCCAGTTGCCAATCCGTACCATGAATTATTAACTGGTCTCCCAAAAAATCAAGTGATTCGAAGAGTTGGTCTGGGAGCTGCTTACAAATTACCTGGTGGTGGAAATGGGATCTTATGCCCAAAAGGAGTTCCACAATGTGACTTTAAACTGTCTGAAAGTGTATCTATTGCTACTACTACATCATTTTCAGTGAATGACGGTTTCTCCAATTCGTGGTCGAATACCAACACCACAACTTGGACTCACTCAGATTCAAATTCGGAAGTAAGCTCTATCACCAGCATTTCTGAAGAGAACTGGTCGAAAACTAAAGTGGATGAGAAGGTAAATGGTTTGAATTTTAACGATAAATAGAATGGGGTTGATACCACAGATTGGCAACATACACATACTAAAGGTGTGGAAAATTCTGTCGCACGAACTATTACCAAAGGTACGGAAGGTTCAGTTGCAACAGGCACCACTTGGGATGATGAAAGGAGTGAAAATGAAGAAACAAGTGATGGGTGGGATGAAAATGAAACCAATACTGCAGATCGTTCCGTGAACATGGAAAACTCCAATTCCAATACAAATACTTTGGATACTACAAAGTCAGTATCAGTGAGGTGTCAATCAGGTTCTACCAACACTTGGGGAGGTTCTGCCGAATTTGATGTTTTCTTTGTGAAGGCACAGGTTAACTACTCGCATACAACCACCAAAGATAACGAAGTTACCTTTACCATATCTCGGTCCTGGAAAAACGATCGTGGTTTTACTCGAAATTGTAATTCAGACTCGAAGAGGGGGAATAGTAGAGCTCGTGGTAAAAATCATAATCAAACGAATGGAAAGTCAAAAACAAGAAGAGACGGAGGATCGACAACTGTAACCAATGGTCACTCGGAATCAGATTCAACCGAAACTCGCAGAGGTGATTCCACAAGCGATGCTTGGAGTAATGGAGGGAGTCAATCGCGAGGGTGGTCAGTATCAAACAGTGACATGTACGGTGGAAGTCAAAGTCATCAAGTTGGCTCCAGCAGTGAAAGAGGCAGGGTAGACTCATTCGGTGGTGATAGTTCAAAAGCATACACCTTTTCAACGGACAAATCAGTCGACCATGGCTCATCAAACACTACCACCAGAACGTTAGAGACTTCTCAGACTATCAATATCCCAGGTGACTCGTGTGGTATTCCAATTTGTCGTGTGATGGTTGAATCAATCATAACCCCATGGGCATGTAAAACTGACGAACCAGATGAATTCAATATCTACACCACTGAATTGCAATTTTTACCTCCAGAAATGGCAAATAGCATGCAGGTTAAATGTATTTTACAGATGGCACCATGTAAACCAACATTGCCAGGGTTTGAATTGTTACCATCAATCTACACAGTAACTGAAGCACAACCGTTTGCCTTTAGATCCGGTGCAATTTTTCTATCTACAAGTACTGAAATGAGTATCAAATCAAAAAACGGAGAATATAGTCTGCAATTTGTTCAAAGTGCTACCGGTTACAGTAATCTTGCAGTAATTCGATTCAACTCTCCAAAGCCAGTGTGGGAAACCGGGATCAAAGGGCTTGGTGAAAGTAGGTTCTATATAAGTGATGATGGACATTTAATTCAGGAAGGAAAGGGTGTATACAGTAATTCACCAGACGAATGGACTAAAGTTTGGTCTAATCAACCACTTAACTTGAATTTCCCAGTCGGGGTTCGTAAGGAAAGGGGTTATACCCTTTTCTTAAACGATATTGGTGAATTGGAACTATATGATGGTGCTCTAATCCGAATCTGGTCAAGTACAAAATCCAAGAACAAATTAGGCTACAAATATCCTACTAGTAACATTTATCCGTCCGTTTACCCTACCGAGCCTAATGCTGCTGGTCAAGTTGATCCTCACAATTCTATCCCAACAGGGATTGTTTGGAAAAAAGACAATTTCATTGGAAAGAATTGTACTGCGATCTTACGCCAAAATGAAGGCATCGTCTCCCAAAATGGTAGATTTCGATTGTACTTGCGCGAAACAGGGAACTTAGTTATCAGAGATGGGCCTAGGTTAATGTGGGAAACTAGTACTGCCGACTTATGGTATGCAAAAGGACCATTCCGTGCAATTATTGGACCAGAGGGCTATTTCCAAGTGAAAGATAGTCAAAATGCAATCATTTGGCAAACAGAAGGTCAAGGTTTACAAAGGGTTGAAGTTGGAGATGATGGAAATTTAGCTGGTTTTGGACCTGATGGTGAAAGATGGAGTTTAAGAGTCAAAGAAAATGTACCATTCAGTGGTTGGATAGTATTCAAGCATCCTTATTTGCATTGCGATGACTGTATAGATTGTGTTGTAAACGCACCTGTTAACCCATTAGTGAACCTTGCCTCAGGTAAATACTAAATGATATTCAATTCTAGGAAAATGCATAACTCTTCCTAATTCCAAAGACTGTGAGATGTTTGCATGGAATCCAGTACAGTATCAATACGTTTCCATGAATGTTACTGAATTCGAAGATGCTTGTCTTGGGAGTGCATTTGGAAAATATTCTGAATGTACTAGTAAAAATTCCTGGAGGCATTACGATGATGGATTCCTCACATTGAGAGAGTTTCCCAATAAGTGTTTGAATGCGTTTGGAAACATCACCTCTTGCACAGACAATAACCTAAGGATTGACAAACTGTGGTCGCATGGAAAGAAAATAATCACTTCTTTATCATCAGATGGAGATAATCGCTTCTTGCTGCATGGCCATGAAATGAAATCAAACGGTACTTCTTTGACAATTGGAGCAAATGGTGATTTGAAAGTAAGAACCGACTCCAAAATTGGATTCTATCGCACCGGAAAGGTTTTCAATGAACCAACTCTTTTAGAACTAAAGAAAGATGGGACACTTGCAATCTCCAATCTAGCTGCCAATCGAACACTCTCTGTTGTTCCAACTTCAAAAGGTGTTGCACCGTATCGTTTGCAAACAGAACCCAATGGAATTGTAGTATTGCGTGATGCTAAAAATTCAGTACTTTGGAATCTTAAAGGCCAATAAAACTCTTTAAATCCATTCACCTTAAATTGGACCCACAAATAAGTAAAGAAAATAAAAGCATTATTTTTGTTGTACTCAAAGGGAAACTGGTGGTTGTACTCAAGGCAAACTGGTGGACTAATTTTTGAAAATTTGAGGTGACAAAAAACTCGATCTGAGTGTTAACAAAAATATAATTTGAGAGGCAAATCAGTAGTTAACTCTTTTTTACTTTTTTGCGTGTATAAACTTGCTTTGTTGCTGATTCAGAACAATCAAACTGCTTTTTGGATGCTTTTTAGGTGCTTTTTAGAAATAAAGTCACATAGGCACGAGTCAAAAGTAAAGCGGGTTAAATCTCCGTGCCAAGTTTCAAATAATAGATGTAATTCGTAGTATCACATGGCTATGTTAACGATATAGGTGGTTCAGAGTTCCAAGCTTTTGACTATGAATTTACAGTTCACAGTATTCTACAACTAGAAAGAATTAGAAACATATGAGAAGATTTGACATTTTTTTCTTAAACTTATGAAAGATCTACTGATGTCTCACAATAGTAAGTGCCAAAGTAAGTGATTGGTAAAATTGAAAACAATGTCTCGAAGATGTATGATGTTGAGTAAAGTGGATATGAGAGTAATAGCAATCTGAGGGAAGCAATGAAATAGGAATTCCAACTCAAAAGATATTACATTAATATCTGTATTATTAAATAATAATCTACTGAAAAAAACACTTCACTTTTCCCAGCCACATTGAAGGTTCTAGAAGAAGGCAAGAAATTAAAGACGAAATTTAATCAGAAAATTCTACACATTGTTAAATGCATTGATCAAATTAGAACGGACGAAACTCAATTGTTTATTTGGGCTATCACGGTCCATCACCGGACTCCACTATTAGTATAAATAGTTCTCGTTTTCCATTAATAAATTAATTCAGAAACCAAAAGGTTTTGTCCTTATCATTTGTATGGCACTCAACAAAAACATGCAATGTCCCGAGAAACCTCTGAATAGTTATTTATTGCATTGCTGGTACCTTCGAGAACAGTATCCTGATGTTAGGTATTCATCTGTACAACTCTCAAAACTGTGGAAGGAAGCTGATCCAAATTTGAAGAAAATGTTTAAAGATCAAGCTGGAGAGCTTGGTAAAATATACACCAAGGCCATGGAAACTTATCGAAGCGTTCAGTTAATTGAAAGCTTGCTTGCGGGAAAAAATGATCAAACTTCCAGTTCAGAAAGATATCAAATCCATCTAAAATTGTTGAAAAGTTATAAAGATTTGGCAGTGTTAAATGCTGATTTGAATCACAAACCCGATTTTTTGCGTGGTGGAACTTCGCCGACATCTTTATCCGTGAATGAACCTTTCTATCTCGACATCAGTTCGACTGAAAAACAGCTGGATTTGATTCGATTTGAAGATGTTAACCAAAGTGATATACTGATACCCAAAACCTACCCAAACTGATTTTGAGCGTTTTACACCTATTTATACCGATAGGCTACTTTTTCGTACTTTCTTGTGATCAATTAGTACCATCAAAGGTTGATTGCAATATAATAAACGAATACTTGAATTAACATGATTTACCAACTGCGCACAATCCAATTCTTTTCAAAGACATAGTTGCAGACTTCTATCAAGATTGGTTCCCAGAATCCATATCCTATCTGTGAGCTTTAGCAAACATAACACCAGAAACTTCACCGTTTCCAAAGAATGTTAAGACTTTCTTAATCATAAGTATGTAGAAAGTATCATTGTATGTATATCTATACATTTAACAACGCACATGCTAAATAAAGATATCCGTTGCAGTTCGATACTCTCCTAATAGACATCCATTAACGAAAGCATTCTAAATAATCTCACTTGTAGTGCTGACCCTCATAAAATCAGACGTGCTTGCCATAAAATCTGACACGTCTGATATTATGGCAAGCAGGGTCATACTAAATTTGGGGAAAGAAAACGGTCGATGAACCGTTAAAATCGACTGTAGTCTTCATGTGATTAGTCTTCTTAGTTGGAAGTTGATCTTTAATTTCATCATCAACAGTTCCAACACTCATTCATTTAAATCATTCAAAAAAAAAGCGTGACAGAATATTTAGCAACTCGAAAAAAATAATTCGCTTGAAAAGTGATGAAATATAGAGCTGAAAAATACAAAAGTTCTTTTCCATGAATGTAATATACGAACTTCTTCCATCCTTAGAAAAATTCTGGATCAAAAGCTTAAGGATATCTTTCTAATCAATGAATTTTATTCTAGATCAAACAGTAACTTGAATTTCACCACTAGCACCTTCAAATCCCTCAAAAAGGATGTTATTGATCGGATTCCCATCCTTGTAAGTTCCAAACAATCGAAGTCTATAAGTACCGCTAGGTACCTTAGTAGTTTCACCAATACTCCAACTCACTTCACATTCACTTAAAGCCAATTCTGTTCGTTTCCATAAATATTTAGTATCCCAAGATCCATCATCCAAGAATAATTTCCAAGATCCATCAGCTTGTTTTTGTTCCACAGTCATATGTGGTTTATTGGTTGGGTGATTACGTGGATGTGCGCATTGGAATCTTGCCATGACAGTATCTTTTGATTTGGCAGTTGCAGGTGCGTTTTGAAGTAATGTTCCAAAGTTGGGTCTTAAACAAGCACATTTCCAATCCCAAGTTTTCATTTTTAATGGAGTATCATCGAAAAGAATTGGATGGACCAATTGATTATTCAATGAGATTTCATTGTAGTCACCTGAAGTGGTAGGTCTAGCACTTTGTAATGGTGTGACATTTTTCTTGAACGTTTGTGCTAATTTCTTGAATTGATCAATGTACGCTTGCAAAGTGTGTGGACCGAAAATAGTGGATCCACCTTCATAACGTTGTAGTTGATATTCTTCATAGGTTGTGACATACGATGAATACGCATTGGCCAGTCCAGCAATAACTACAGTCACATCTTCATCAACTGTATCATCTTGAATCAATTGAACCTTTACTCCTTCCCTTAAACGACGGCCTGACATGGTTGTAATTTCGGCTAGAGAGTTATTTAAGATTTTAGTTACCTGGGACCGCAATAATGACAAACTTTCGACCGATTAAGAAAATTTGAAGTGGGAGAACATGTGGTTGGAAAGTGTAAGGAAAGCTCATTTCACCGGTGGCTAATAGAACGGTTTTTGGGTGATGACAGTCTTTGATTTCTTGAGATGCAGGCTTTCCTTCAGAGGTAATGTACGATGCCAAATGAGCAATAACGTTTAATCCAGGAACAACGGGGCCGAGACCTTGGAAAACATTGTCAAGTCCAGGACCATCAGTAGTACCGGCAGCAAATGGCTGACCCACGGCTGTTTTGCAAGTCTTGACTTTCTTACCATTGAAATCAACATACACCTCAGACATATCCACAAATACATGTCGTGATTGTACGGTTCCCGTTAACACTTCTCCCTGATCTTTGATAATCTGTTGTGCGGTGTTGACAGATGCAGTTCCAATAAGTTTGGTAGAGAGAAAATCATCATTTCCTCCTGGTCCTCTAGCAAAGCATTTCAAGTTATGTGGAACCCCTTTACTATCAGGACACGATCCCCAACCACCATCACATTCTTTACCAGTATCAGAGCATACTGGTGCGTTTGTGTTTGGAGTAACATCTCCGGAATTACTTTGCGAGAAGGCGGCAACGAAATTTGGATTCCCAGCTTCCCGTTGTTGTTGTTCCCACAAATACGATGCAAAGCCCTTGTTATCACCACTAACGTATTGGTTGTTGTTTCGCATGGAAGTGCCATGTACGGCAAGCCAATTAAATACTGCCTTTTGGTTGGTGCTGTTGCTGTTTTTTAAAGACAATAGCGTCAATGTTTTATCAGTATTTCCATCTAACGATTAACTTGAAGCCATTTACCTTCATATTTGAGTCGTTCACTTTCAGGATTGGCCATATATGACTGCGGAGATCGATTACGAGATGAGTTATTCACCTTTCCTTTGTGAATGGAAATATCAACACCTTGATTCGATTCAAAATCATTATGAGCCATTTGAATGGCTGCTGCTATTCCATCAGCAAGAGCCGTACGTTCTTCTTCAATCTTTCCAAAGTTTGTAGCATGATACAAGAAATGTTCCATTGCCCCACCCGGTCCAGAATGTGTATGAGTGGCAGATACCATAACATTTTGTTCAGTATAAAGAGAATTATTCACTTTCTTGATCGCATTGAGAATAGCAAAACGAGTTGGTGCCAAACTATCAATACTAATATAGACAATACGGTTTTGTTTATCTCCCAAGATCACAGCACGTGCAGAAAGTCGTAAATGAAGTCCATTTGCGAATTGATCCAATTCAGCATATCCTTGCATGGCTATTTCACCAAATGGACCAGTAATGTCAGCCCGTCCGACCCCACCACGGATTGGAGTTTGGTTTAATGGAGCAGCTACCAGTAAAGTCAACAAAAAACCAAGCGATAAAATCATGCTTGACAATTGTTTTTGAAATTATTCTGTGTTTTATTGTCCTTTTTATATCTACCATATGAGATACCCTTTTGGTGCGACGAATATGGTAAATGTCATTGTATTCTTCCGTGTGGCTTCACAAATATGGCCAAACTGACCAAAAAGATATTAGATATTTAACCGTCAGTTCCTTGGACAATCAAAGCCAAAAGTAATTTCGAAATAGTTGTCCATACTTTAATTGGTGAATTAGGACTATTGTCAGAAGTAATTAGGAAAGAACAACTTCAGTCAAAAGTCCAACGTATCGGTTAGTTATATAATATTGAATTGGAATTGGCATAAAGTAGGCAATCCATGCTGAAAAGAACCTTGTGGTTATGTGCTACAAAGGGGGTTCCAATTTAATGACTTGAATGTGATGTCTGTGATGTTGAACAAGCGGATCACAAAATAAAAATAAGGCATTGATTCTTTTTGGTTTGAATATCACTGTTAATGAAGAGCATGTCTAGTTGATCATTCTGACTATGGTCGTCGCGTTTTGGTCTAGTTATGCATTAGGTCAGTGCTCGTCCATATCTCATTCATGCATTCAATTAGATCGATTAACTACCTATTAATGTTTTGCCTTGATACAATATCAATTTCAATCCCTTTGGTTCATTACTGTATGTGATTGCAGTTGTATGTTGGCTAGAGAATTGATACATAAATAATTCACAATTTTATAATTTATGCCAGTAGAAGTATCTTCAGATACTTTCTACAATTAACAACTCTGAAGTGTCAAATTATGTTGATCTTTGTTCATTCATTCATTTCGATGCCAAGTTGAACACCATTTTTCGTGGATAAACTTTCATCCACTAATTCATCAAATTGACTCACTTTAAACTTGGAATTTTCTTTCTTCAAATGAATTTACTCTTGGTCTTCAATGGCTTCATGATTGCTGCAGCAAAGCAAATTCCATTGTCAATGGATACAAACTTGTACATTCCCCCTTCAAAATCAGATATTCGGTCTCCTTGTCCAGGGTTCAATACCATGGCTAATCATGGCTTCTTGTATGCTATTGGAATATATTAACGTATTAGTCCTCGGTCTGGTTCAGAAATCATGCCAGACAAAATAATGGAGGTGTTTGAATCTGTTTATGGGTTGGACCCAGCAGTGACGAAACAACTTGTTGAAAAAGCATTTCAAGCAGGAATAGGGAGTCCAGAAACTGGAATTCGTCTGGACCAATTGCGAACTCATAATGCGATTGAACATGATGCTTCATTAGTTCATGATGATGCTTTTTTTGGACCAAACTATGTTATAAATCAAACGCTTGTGAATCAGTTACTCAATTTATCAGCAGATGGAAATGTATATACAATTGGTGATTTTGGTAAAATCAGAAAGTTGAGATATGAACAATCACTCGCCAATAACCCTGAATTTGATTTTGGATTCAACAGACAAGGTAATTATTTATTGATTGATTTTCCAGCAACTGCATTTGCTGAAGCAGCAGTATTGGTAGCAGTATTTGGTAATGGCAATGAAGTGCCATTGGAATATTTATCTTCATTCCTAGGAAAAGAGAAACTACCTGAAGGTTTCAAGAGACGGGATACGAATATAGGATTATGGGAGACAGGCTGGATAGCCTTTAAGATAAAACTTGCATCACGTTAGTTTAATAAACAAGAATGCATCCAACTATTGAACTAGCATCTTCCATTCGACTTACAAAGGGTTGAAATGAACTTTTTGTTTTTTTTTTGTGTTGTTTTATTTTTTTTTTACTCATGCACTTTACAGCATTAGCTCCATCAGTAACGGTGGGAGGACTTCCACTAGATAAAAAACTGGTCTATTCTCTATGCTCAAAGTATCCCCTGGGTTGCTAATTGTAGATATATTTTATTTAATACCAAAAACAATATCAAAGTCATCAGTGCTGCTACCGGTTTAACTCTAAACACTATTCATCACCATTCAGAAGGATTCCCTGAAATCGTTTTTAATCCTCACAATAAAAATCAAGTCTATCTGCAATACAAAACTGGAATTATTGCTCTATACGATTTCAAAAGAGCTATATTGATCAAAGTACTTGTTTTCTTTTTTAACCATAGTTATCGGATTATAACAGAGTTGTGGATTTCTTTTTCGCCTGCCCAAATGATCCTGATATTCTCTACATCATTAGTCCTGTTGCTACAACCCGAAAAAAAATGTTGAAGAATAAATCTGGGAAATACGCTTCAGGTCATACAGTAATTGATAAGATGCATCTTTTCAAGAAATATTCTATTTCTCAGGAAAAAGTGTTGAACGAAGAGGAAGACAATAACATTCGTGGTTATAAGTTTAGAGATATACGATTAACTGAAGATGGGAAATATTTCTTCGTTCAATTGGTTGAAATGTCAAATTTATATCGCGTTGATATTGAAGATAATTTCTCTGCGTTAGAGTAAGTGATTACTTGATGATACAATCTGAACCATCTTCACCAATAATTTTTTTGGCTTGTTACTAACATCGTGTAGAATTAAAAACGAGCTGGAATTTAGGGCTTGGACTTTTCATCCAACAGAACCATTAGTTGCTTTGGGAGAATTGGATGGAAAAATTAGAATTTTGTAAGATATATGGATACTTATTTATTCCAGGAATTATTTGACAGATCCAGAAACACGTCAACAAACAAGTCAAGAATATCACTGGCATGCACAAGAATTCAAGGCTTTACAATATACATGTGATGGTTCATATTTGTTATCCGGTGGAAAAGAAGCAACATTGGTCATTTGGCAGATGGATACTGGTCATAAGCAATTTTTACCTAGACTGTCTGGAGAAATTTCTTTCATTTCTATCTCTCCGGATGAAATGCAATACACTTTGCTCCATAAAGATGGATGCATCTCGTTTGTGGACGCCGTTACATTGAAAGTATCAACAAATGTCTCTGGATTAAAGGCTGGAGCCTTCGATATTTACAAATATCCTATACAATCTGGTTTAATTATAGACCCAAAAAATGGCGACTTTGTGTTGAATGGCAAACCTTCCTCATTGCAATTTTTTAATGCAAAAACTTGCGAAACTACCAATGAAGTACATTGTATAATTCTAACTTTTAGTTAAACTTATCAATTCGAAACACTGTAGTAACCGCTGGTCGTAAACCGTTGATGGAACCGCAACTTAAAAAACATGTCTTTTCAACTAAAGGAGATTGGCTAATCACAGTCGATGAACGAGAAGCTCCGGAATTCCCACAAGAATCATTCTTGAAGTTTTGGAAGTTTGATGAGACTTCACAAACTTACTCAATAAATACTCGAGTAGATTCACCCCACAAGAAGGCGATTTCAGGCCTGGCATTTTGTCCTTCAAAACCCGGAGAGCCTCTTTTGTGTGGAACTACCAGTTTAGATGGAACGTTCAAACTTTGGGAGTTAGTGGAAGCACAAAACGAACGAGAAAACAGTATTTTCGAATGAATCTAACATTAGCTCGTTGGATTTGTCGATCATCTGGCTCATATAAAAATTACGTTGCCAAATCAATAGCATTTTCCGAAGATGGTTCCACGTTGGCTGTGGCATTTGGTCGTATCATCACATTATGGGATCCATCAACAACTCAACTGAAAAAGACGCTGTACTTTAGTGGTCCTGAAATTTATCATCAACCCGAAATATTTAAGATACAATTTTTATACAATTGTCCGTACCTTATTAGTACCACTCGAGATTTCTTTCATGTTTGGAATCTTCTTACATGTTCAGGTAACATAATTTAATATTGATTTGAAATAGTTTTATGGAGTGTTCGAATGACAGTCATGCATATAGCTGCAGATCCATTATCATCCAATTTTGTTGTTTCGGCTGCTTATAACGAAGATCGAGAAGGTTCGCTTTACTTATTCAACCCACATTCGTTTGTACCGCTTCAATGTATCCAAAGGCCCAGAAAATGTTTAGGTTTGGTGTTTTTAAAGAATCCTCTCTATACATCCTTTGCAGAATTGGATTTCACTTGTGAAATCACTATTTTTGAACCTAGATTTAAATCTAAATTTTTGAAAGGGAAAACTGTAAACAACGACACGATCGAATTGCCAGTTGAAGAAAAGTCATTATTTACATCAATGTATGGTAGTGCAACAGCTACCCCTAACCCTGTCACATTTGATACTTCAACTGTATCCACAATTGGCCCTAAAGCGCTAGAATTCCTACAAACACCAACACATATCATGGCAAGACCATCCAAGATGGTTGAACAATTTATGAATTCTGTGGCTGATTTGATTAAACCTAAACAACTTGCAGAAAACGATAGTGATGAGGATACTTTAGAAGAGGTTCCAATTGAGTTGGATACTTTTGAATCTCTAGATTTTGAATTCTTGAATGATATATTTAAAACTTCTTGAATTACAATACACATTAACGTTCATTTAATAAAAATATCATGATTATAATTCGTTTTTAATTTATATATTTAGTGGCCGAAATCAATCGTTTACTGTTTTACAGTACCGATATTATTTAATACTACTTCTGTTTATAGTAATGTAGTGTGAAAACTTTGTGTAACTTTTTGCCTGCCCTGGTTTTAAAAGTCTAGGTACTAGGCATGATGAAGGTTGTGTTAAATTCAAGTATATTGTTTATTATATTAAAATGAAATCCAGAAAATTTTACAAGAAAGAAGGAAGAGTGGAATATTAATATCAATATGTAAAAAAAGAGTGATATTAATTCAGATTGGGATAGGTATTGGGTATCAGTATATCATTTTGGTTTACATGTTCAAATCGAATTAAATCCAATTGTTTTTCAGTGGAACTAATGTCAAGAAAAAAAGGTTCATTGATTGGCCAAGAAGTTGGCGAAGTTGAATTATTACGATTTAGCTCAACATTTAACGTGTTCAAATCTCGATAACTTTTCAATAGTTTGATATGGGATTGATATTTTTCAGAATTGGAATTTTTTGTCATTAAGCTCTCTGTAAATTGAATACTTCGATATATTTCCATTGCTTTCGAATATATGTTACCTAACTCTTTGGCTTGATTTTGAAACATTTTCTTCAAATTTGGATCAGCTAAGTTTGGATCAGCTTCCTTCCATAATTTTGAGAGTTGTACAGATGAATACTTAACGTCTGGATACCTTTCTCGAAGGAATTCAGAGGTTTCTCTGGACATTGGATGTTATTGTTCAGTTCCATATTTTAAAAAGATAGGAACAAATCTGTGAGAGGGAAGCCACTTGTAGGCTGTGTGTCTCTGGCCGGAAAAACTAAATGAGTCACTTTTATGCAATTTAAAACCGTCTTCTTGGGCGAAAACTTTGGTCGGATAATAGCACATTGTTTCAATATTGTTTTCCCGCCAATTGATGTGAGAAGTACTTTTTTTAATACACTTACTTCTTCTAGAACCTTCATAGTGGCTGTGATGAGACGCGTTTTTTAAAGTAGATTTTTAATTAAGATGTAAATAGTTTCTTTATTTAATGTTTCATTCGAATTGCTATTAGTCTCAAGTTTAAATTCGCAATTTAAGTCCAGTTGTTTCCAGAGTATAGTGGAATTGGAGTCCGGTCCATTGTCAAAATGAACAGTCAAACACGTCAATTAATGCAACAAGCAAGAAAGGAATTCTATTGATTTCACTGCTGAATTATATTTTTGTGAACGAAGACAGATCGAGTGTTTTTTTTTTTTTTTTGTTGCGTCCCTTACCCCCTCTAAATTTTCCACAATTCGTCAAAATTTGTCTTTGAGTACATCACAAATAATGCTTTTCATTTTTCTTTTTTTGAAACTATTTATGGGTCCAATTTAATTTGAATAGATGTAGAGAGCTTTCTGCTTCATGTGTTTAGTAACCGAAATAATCGTTTATTGTTGGATAGTTCAGATATTAATACACGAATACTGATATAATTCAATATCCTATTTATGGTATGTAGTGTTGAGAACTTGGTGTAACTTTACGTCTACCCTGGTTTTCAAATTCTGGGTAAAGTTTTATTACCTCACCCAAGATCTACACAATTTATTCTCAACTCTAAAACTTCTTATTTGTTAGCTGTATTGATTAAAATGTGTACAATTGTTTAATTCAAGTATAGTATTTATTATATTGAAATGAGAACTTCAGAAAAATTTACAAGAAGGGAGGGAAGAGTGGGATATTCTTGTAAATGTGTAAAAGCGGAGTGGCGTTAGTTCGGATAGGTGTTTTGCATCAGTATATGCCTTTGGTTTAGATATTCAAATCGAATCAGATCCAGTTGTTTTTCAGTGGAACTAATGTCAAGAAAAAAAGGTTCATTGACAGTTAAAGTGGTGTGCAAAGTTGAACTACCAGTGAGATTTGGTTGAAAGTTTAACACGTTCATGTCTCTGTAGATTTTGGGCAATTTTGGAAATGTTTCAGAATTGGAATTTTTACTCAATAAGCTCACTGTAAATTGAATGCTTCGATATAATTCCATTGCCTTTGTGTAAATTATACCCAACTCCTTGGCTTGATTTTGAAACATTTTCTTCAACGTTGGATCAGCTTCCTTCCACAATCTCGAGAGTTGTACGGATGAATACCTAACGTCAGGATACCGTTCTCGAAGGTACCGGCAATGCAATAAAT
>JADGIX010000196.1:0-26333 GCA_027595885.1 Globomyces sp. JEL0801
TTCTTCATAATATCTCTTTTAATGACCCGAGCAATTATCAGTGACGCAAGTCTTGAAACACCAAGCAGATCGTTAGCAGATCAATTCCTTACCAAACTCGAATGATTTGGGTGTGGGTTATGTCTCCACATCCTTTCAGTAGCAACCACTGGCGCGTGCTTAAGGTGAAGATCAGTTACACAACGTGTGAGAATATTTGTTTTTGATACAAATGTGGCAAATAGGCTTACAGAGATTGGAGGCGTTCGGGGAAAAAGTATCAAATACGCGATCAACTGGCGCCTTGAAAGAGTATTTAAGGAATTCTTTTGGATGGGAATGGTATCAAATATAAACTTAGAAATGTACGCTACTATCTTCCTTACTGTTGCCTCCCTCGTTGCTGCTTCCCCAGTTGAAGAATACAAACCATCAACCACCATTGCTGCTACTACTATTGCTACCACTATCAAAGCAACCACTGTCCCTACCACCACCACCACTATTGCAGCTGCATATACTACCACCACCTCCTCCAAATCTCAACCTACTGCCACTATCATTGAATCATATGAACACAAAGGTTACGTTGAACCAGTTGTTTACACCTCTCCAACTCCTTGTGATGATCCAGCTGTTGTATACGGTCATGATGGCTACCATGCTACTGCTGCATATCATGCTAAAGAAACTCAACCTGCTTATGGAGTGTACAACTCTGCAAGCACTAAGGGTGCGTTCTTTGGAGTTTTACTTTCTGGATTAGTTATGTTGTTGTAATTTAATATTTCTTATAATAAATAACTGTTCCATATCAAACTTTTGATCACCATCTTTTCAGATGAGACTAACTTGGACTGTGTATTACAGCTTGTATGTACACTAGTAGTTAAATCGAATTTGATTGTATAATGAATTAGACTCACTACTATGACTTTATAATGGAGATAAAACCATTGAACTAGTGTGAATACATAGACTACTACTTTACAGAGATTCACTCAACATATAAACGCGATGATTGTTGGTTAGAAGAAACAATTTATTAGAAATGAATTAACAGTAGCTTCCAAAGCTGTGACATGGCTTTGGTTGGCAAGGAGCAGGAGTGCACACAATCTTTTGAGTGACACAGGTAGTGACCACAGTCAACTGGCAGGGAGACACACACTTCTTTTGAACTGGCTTGCAGTGTTTGACTGGTTTGCAGTGGGATTTTTGGTGGCAGTTGGTCATTTCTAAAATTGGATGCTTGTAAAGAGTCTTTGCATTGGTTTTTATAGTTTGGATGAAACGAGGGGTTGGTTGGCAATGAAGAAGCCTCGTACAATTGTTTAAGTGTTGAAACTATGGATGGATCACGTTCGAAACACAATCAATGAATGAATGAGGATCTCACAATTGCTTCTAACTGAAATTTCGTAGTAATAGGTTTTGACGAATATTCAGTAAGATATTTACTATTTTTAAATGATTAAAGTTAAATTTTTTTTAGTCCTGAATAGAGGGACAAATATATTGTATATTATAAAATGATTATCTTTGCGTGAAGGTAGACTGTAAAATAAAGCAGAGAAGTTCGTGGTGAAATGAACAAACAGGAGGAAGACTTATTTTCTTACAACACTCTATTAGATCAATCAACATTTTTATTTCAACATTTACTTTTATTTGATACAAATGAGTTTAGTTCGTCGCTGCTGGACAATCCACTGTTACAGTTTGAGTTACAGTAACTACATTGGCTTTGTTTTGTTGTTGTGCATTACCTTGCCCGTTAGCTGGTGCTGGTTTAACTACTGGAACATCAGCTGGCTTTGCTACAGGGTTGGCAGCAACTGGAGCTGGATTGACCACCGGAGCAGGGGCTGGATTAACTACCGGAGCAGGATCTGGATTAGCTACCGGCGCAGGGGCTGCGGGAGCAGGAGCATTCGCGGCTTGCCCAACAATTTTGATATCAGAACATGCCATGTAGAACCCACCATCTTCTTGGGTTGCCCAAAACCATTGTAGAACAGCCTTATCAGAAGTTTTACCAGCAGGCAATTTAAGAGTGGCAGATTTATCATTAACATTTATGTTATCTTGCAATACTGTAAATTGCTCACCAGGAAATTGAACAGCAACTCGTACACCAGGATCACTTTTATGTGGAATTGTAATTGTCCATTTTACTGTAATATCTTGTCCACTTGTGAAAGTATCAACAGCTGCACCAGGAGTTGAATCCAAACAACCAGCTTTTTGAGCATCAGTGATTGGGAAGTTTGCAACTTTTATTCCAGGATTAGCAAATGACATTTGTCCATTCTTTCTTGGAGTAGGGAAATCTAGGATGGCATGAGCAAAAGTGTTTGAAATAAATAGAGAAATGAATGCTATTGAGTACATGATTGATTATACATTTTGGAAATCATCCGATTTTATAGTCAATCAAAAAATAATGAAACGTAGGCTTCCATTGCTTTCACTCCAACTTGTAAGCATCCACCCAAGAGTTATTTTTGCTATTCGAATAAACTCGTGCGTGTATTTTGCGATTGGATCCAATCATGATGTCATTCGAAAACAATTGAGCCAGTCAAACCTTTAGTGGCCTTTAGGTTTCATTACGAATCGATGAATATAACAATAACAATCGTCCAGATTTACAAACCCAAATAGAATTTGAATCTCATTTTAATTAAATTTTCTGGAAATTGACAGATATTCTTAAGGAATTAGACAGCGAAGAAAAAGTTATCAAATTAACAAATGCAGGGCTATGAGGATTTCGAGTCTTACTCCCATCAACAAAAATCCAGTCCATAATGGCGATTAAGTTGTATGATCTTCCACGTAGCACAATTCGACGAAAATTATTCTCCTAAACTTATTTATCTATTTCGAATATTATTTTAATAGTTATTAGCTAATGATGACCACTATTAGCTAATATATATTAGTTGGAAAATCATTACTAGTATTAGATAGGGTCAAAAACTTTGGCATTTTCTACATATATTTAGCTTAGAACTAACTTGATATAAAACTAACTTGATATAAAATTCTTTTATTCCAACGCTGCCTTTGATCATACTTTATTGAAATAAAACTAAATCGGATTTAAAGCGCGTATTTTAGTGAGAAAAGTCCAGACATGCAGGAATAAGTTACAAATGTACAACTTCTCTTTGAACTTACTCAAATTTTTATCTTGAGTAACATCTCCGTTGATTGGTGACAGAATCATCCGTTTTTGGATAGGTGGCATGGTATATAAACGTCACGAAACAAGAAACTGTTTACCTCTAATGCTGTCTTTTCAAATTGCAAATCCCCCGATTCAGTCCCCAGCTATTGAAGCTACTACTGAAGTAGTAGCCGCTATGCAAGCCCATTTCGTGTCACTTCTACCAGAACCAAATGGTCGTGGAAGTGTTATTGCAAAAAAGGTATTCCAAATGCAATGGGAATTAATTGTTTAGGATACTAATTTAGCCCAATATCAACGTTATCAAGTACTATTGACTCTCCAGTTGCTAATTTTAGAAAATCAAGCACCTCTTAAAGTCTTTTCCAACAACAATTGATTCTGCTATTGAGTTGTGCAATAAAATCGCACCACAATCCAAATCAGAATTACTTCCTATTCTTTTGACCAATTTCAAGCATCAATTGGTTCATTACAAGTCCATTTGGGAAAATCAACTGAAGACAAAGGTATGAACTTCAATTTTTAGCAACCTCACTTCTTCTATAATACTACAAAGTGGTAATTGAGCGTTGAATGGTTGATTTATTATCTCATCACTCCTATCTCTTTTATTATACCATGATACCTAATTCATTTGAGTAGGACTGGAAACATTACAATTTTGCTTCACAATTGCAAGAAAACTTTCAACAGGTTGATAAAATTCTAAAGCATTGGATCAAAACACTTAATGATGAATTGAAAGCTGGAACTTTGGATGATGAAATCAAAAATGGTCCAAAGAAGGAGATTAAAACCGTGAACAAAGAGCAACCTAAACCTGCTGCTGTACGAGCAACAATTGAAAAAGCAACGCTAGTAGTGAAAGAAAAAAGCCCAGTGAATGCTACACTTGAAGTTGTAAAAGATGTCATTCCAGCATCATCGCCAAATGATCCTACTAGTAGTTACGATTCCTTGGGTAATTTCATATAAATGATTAATACTTTAGTTAAAGGAACCATTACTATTTCTCTAATCATTGGAGTTGGAATAGTATCCTACTTGACCTTTAGAAAATTCTCTCGTTAACCATAGTTAACATAACTTTATTCTAGTATCTCATAATTCCTTATCAACCCAAATAAAATCTTTATACTGAATGTGATTGTAATGATATTCATACTTGCTATCAATTCCTCCACCATGAAAAGTCCGTTAATGATCTCAATTAATCCGGTAAAAGTCCTTTAATGATATGAACCACTCCACTAGTTTAATTTCATTCCTGTAACTGTCTCTAATTGGTCTCTCGCATTAAATCTAAGGGATCGTACAACCATGTGATTTGCCACTGTCATTTTATTGTTTCGTTTCGCGTTTTTTTTACCATTAATATGACAAGTTTATATGACATCAACTACCAGCTTAGGTATTGCTAATGAAGTTAATGCATAGAGCGCATAAGAGAGACCGATTTATTGAATTCATTAAATCATTATTATTAACTCCTTTCATCCTTTCAACTGGTCCAAAATCATCCGATTCATTGACTGATAAAAATCGATATTTGGAAATATTGGGATGTATTGAGGAATTGATTGATGAACATATGCGATGTCGGGATGCTGGGCAACTTGATTTAGCACATTTAACTAGATTGGTACCTAGTGTTGGTAAACCATTCAAATATTTAAACTGAATAGGGTATTGAAATGAATTGCTTATCATAGACATTTTTATACTCGATTACCATTGAAGGAAGCTTTTGATATTATCAATTCGAAACGGTCTTTAATCGGAAGGAGATTTGTACCTCCATCATTCAACGATATTCGCTATTTACTCAATGAAGCACAAGTAATTACAAATGAATCAATTTTAAATATACAGATCATTGCTATTGCCCCTCAAGTTGAATTAGTTACATTGTAATGCAAAACTATTAATCAGTTTTATAGCGATGGAGATATGACATTATATGCAGATGGAAAAGACTTTCCAGAAGATTCTGAGCTAGTTGGGTTAATCATCACATTATTATCGCATAATATTAAAGTTGCTATTGTAACTGCGGCAGGATATCCGGGAAATGCGAAACGATACGAAGAGAGACTATCGGGGTTGCTCTCTGGATTCAAAAATTCCAAACTTGATCATAAATTGTTTGATAACTTTTATGTTTTTGGGGGAGAATGTAAAAAATAAGCTATTAAATAAGTTTAGGTAATTACTTGTTCAAATACAACTCTAAAACTTTGCATTTGGAATACATTCCGGAGGAAGTTTATCAACCTGAATCTATACGAGTTTGGTCAACTGACGAAGAACGGATTCAAGAGCTACTCAATGTTGCAGAATCACATTTAAAAACAAGAGTGAAAGAATTAGGTTTGGAAAATCGAGTGTCTATTCTACATAAATCGCGAGCTGTTGGTAATGCTACGTTTTAATTTATATTAGGCTGCAATCCAATTGCACCTTATTCCCTCACAAGAGAGCAGGTACTGCATATCCATCAATGTTAATGTATAGTTGGATGAGTTGGCATTATCCACACAAACAGTATTGAATGAACATCAAATGGACCGTAGTAAATCCAAGAACAAAAGATTAAGGACATCCAATGGGGCACCGTCATCACCTGCACTCCCAATAATCCCATTTTGCGCATTTAATGGTGGCAGTGACGTATGGGTTGATATTGGAAACAAATTGATTGGAGTTAAAATTTTACGAGAATGGTTTGGTACACCAGGAAATAAGACATTACATGTTGGAGATCAAGTAAATGATCTATTTCTTATTGTAGTTTTTGTCTACCGGCAATGATATTGCAACTCGAACTGCTTGCTGTACGATTTGGATTACAAGTCCTGAAGAAACTCAAGAAATGCTTGAACAACTCACTTCGATGTTGAAGAACAAGAAATCTCCAAAGAAAGGAAAGAAGTGATTTAATTTTCTATCAAAATAAAACAAAATTACACGTTTTGGTTTAAGGAAATGTAGTGGTGGTGAGGATTATCTGTCACTATAAGGTAGATGCTTGTACTTCCATCTAAATCCTTGTAAGATTCGCGGTCACTTCTTGTTTATCTGTAATTTTACGGACAATGAGAGTAATATGATGTTTCATGTATGAATTCTTTTCCAATTGATGAATACCTCATACAATGACAATCAATCATCGATCCTGTTGCTGACAAACAACCGGACCGACTCGCTCGCCATGCCAAGTACCGATACAACATCCCAGAATCTCCTCATGCCAATTACAAACACTCTAGCCTCTCTGAACAGAAAAGACCCTGTCGCTGCTCATTGGATGCTTCCAAAGGCTAGATTGTTACCTGCTGTAGCTAATCTAAAATCAGTGCCTTTTTATTCAACTGCTTATTATACTCCATACATTCAATCAACTGGAATTCAAGTAAATACCAAGTTGACTCGACCTATGCAACGTAATCAACTCTTTGTAAATCATTCAAATATCAATCAATTGATTCCTAAACTCAAACATAAAAAGTCTACACCAAAATTCAAATATTTTAATACCGAGTATGTTTCCACTACCTCTTCAACAATCATTCCTAAACTGAACTGTAAAAAATCAATCAAGTTCAATTCAACTTTTGATATTGCGTTAAAATCCAATTCTAGTTTGACTATCAAGAAAACCAAATTGAATCGAAAGAAAAGTACTAGATTATTAAGATCTCAATCGAAACTTTGTTTGGAATTAAAGGATTTTCAAACCATGTTGAAGGATGTTTAAAGAGTTTTGTTTAAGAATAAACCTTTTTTTTAGAAATCAGTATTATTGGATTGTCCCTTTTACTTAGAATTTGTACGTTGTATTTGAGCAATGCAGAGTCCTATATCGTATTTCCTCAAATATTTGAAAAATGGCATTGTAACAATTGATGACGATAGTTCATTGTATGCGGAATTGAAATATCAACATTAAAGGATCATCAGCGGATAATTACATGATGTATTCCAATTTTCATGATAATGGACATTAGCTAACAACGCAGTTCAATTGCATAGTTTTTTTTGTTTCAATGGACAAGATCCACGCATCTTTGAAACGCCTGCTGGTTACTATGACTGAGTGACTTCTGACGTTAGAATATAGAAATGATTCGATTTCACATTAGAAGTAAGAAACAGTGAAATTTGAATCTTCAAGATTTTCTTTCATTGTCCATTTACAGAATTGATTGTACGTTGTTAGGTGGATCGGGGACTGAATTATTGAAGGCTTTGTATGAGGCTCAACCTACTATGAAGGAACTGCTTTCAAAACTGCTCTATCTAATGCAAATCATGAAATCAATTACATGGATATGCATAGAATCGATTGGGTTTGATTGGATTCTTACTTTCTTGCTTGTGTAATGTATGTATGTCATCTGAGGTGTTGCTGGTTTCTTTGCTTGGTTTGGACGGTGTGGCTTGGGTGACTTTCGTGTCCTTTGAATTAGGCTCAATTTGTATTTAAAAGGGATTGATTTGAACGGAATAGGCAATTCAAATTATAGAAAAATGAAATGTACAATTATCTCCCTAGTGTTTAGTTCAATTGTTTATGCAATCCCTATGGACGTTCCCCGCGGTTTGTACGAGGATGTTGCTGGTCAACCTACTCTGACAGTCACCGAGACTTCTACTTCAGAAACTACTTCCAATGCCCCAGAGCCTACTGGTTTAATTGTGCCTATGGGTGGATTGTATGGTCAGTTTAGCTCTCCAGATGGGTATGATGCTGGTATTTATGGATACACGATGAGTGCTGACAACTTTCGCACTACCAGTTCTGCAGGGTTTTTTGTGCCAACTATTTCAGCTCCAATTGGTCCTTATCCATCCTCTAGCACCACTTCTGCTCCAACTACTACTACTGTCACCACCACCACCGACGCGCCAAAACCAACAACGGTAAGCAAACCTGTTGTTGTACAACCAAAACCTGTTGTTCCGGCCCCAAAGCCAGTTGTTCAACAACCAAAACCCGTGGTTCAACAGCCAAAGCCCGTAGTTCAACAACCAAAACCTGTCGTTCAACAACCAAAGCCTGTAGTTCAACCGAAGCCTGTCGTTCAACAACCAAAACCTGTAGTTCAACAACCAAAGCCTGTGAATAATCCTAGCCCTGCTAACTACGGGTCATTCGCTGATGAATGTCTTAGCGCACATAACGAAGTCAGACGAAAAGTAGGAGTTGCTCCACTGGTTTGGGATGCTGAATTAGCCAGAAAGGCACAGGCTTGGGCAGACCGAAATGTAGGGCTTACACATTCCAGAGAAAGTGGTGTTGGAGAAAATATTTATGGTGGTAAAGGATGTCGATTGGCAGTTCAGAAATTTGAAAGTGAACGATCACTTTACAATCCAAATTTACCAATGTCAACTGTACCAAATACTCCAAACTATTACTTTGTTGTCGGACATTATTCTCAAGTTGTATGGCACTCTACTACAAGAGTTGGATGTGGTCAACTGAACACTGTTGTGTGTAAGTATACACCACCAGGAAATTTCCCAGGTCAAAAAGCAATACCTTAAAAACAATATATTTTTTGATCAACTATCTACCTTCTCATTTAAAATTAAATGTGTCTTGTTTTTCACCAAAACATTTAGCAACTACAAACTAAACCAATCAAGTCCAATGAGACCCGTAAGACCCATAGTTTTAAATATCGTGTTGGTAGTACTACATTTCTGGGGATCTACTATCGTTTTCTTTTTACTCTCATGGAATATTTCAAAGAGCAAGTTATTGAAGCATTCAAGAATAACGATGGTTATCCTGAACCGTTAATATCCATTGACTTAGTATCAAGTGCACAAGACTGTTACTTGTTTCAAATACACAAACACATCAATTCTAGAAGTAAAGCAATAGAAGGGGAAATATGCTATGTAAAGGTCTTGAAGCAAGATTCAGCTACCACTGTTACCATCGCCGAACAGTTTAATGGGGCACCAAAAATATTAAACAGTGATTTACTAAAGATGAACTACAACCATTCGGAGTGGATTGGATACCAACTGGCAGATGTGGGAGTATCTTTGAAGGAATTAATCAACAATAATCATCATTTCGATTTGAAAGCTTTTGTATGTTTAAGTAGAACGTTGTTTTTGAATCTACATGATATCCATGCAAAAGGCTACATCCACTTCAATATTCACGCTGGACATGTATGCATCAAGCATAATTGTGCTCATATCATTGATTACTCTTTAGCTTCAAAAGCACAGAGTATTACTACTTTACCATATTCTGAAAAGCACATTGTTCATTGTGCTCCTGAATGTAAATCTGACTGTAAATCAGACTCTACCAACAAGTGCAAGTATAGCAGTGGTAATCGAAGGAACTATTTATTGTATTAGCTTTTGATATTTATGGTTCTGGTAAAATGCTGGACGAATTGTTGGATCGGGGATTGATTGATACTACGCCAATCAAATTACAACAGATTCAGTCTTTAGTGAATCGAATGACGTGTAATGATCCGAATAGTAGACCGTCAGCAATAGAGTTATTCCATGAAATTGATGGTTTGATCATGACTAAAGTACCAGTTGCTCCCTTGTCTCAATTAGCCAACCATAAGCTATTGGAGATATTGAATTCCAACCCGAAAGATAATGTGGGTGTACTGGAAACGTTGGGTGACAGTTCATTGGAGTATATATTACCCCGATTAAATTTCGAAGCTGCACAGATATTGAGAGGTATAGAATTGACCAATACATGGATATCGGACAAAGAAACCACATGCAGAGAACTATTTCTGAAAGATAGGAAGAACAAAATGTTGGAGAACCCATACATTCTGCTTGAAAATCTATTTGAATCCAAAGCAAAGTATGAATTCCAAGCGCTCGATTTATCAGGAAAGAACATTACATTCTTCATTCCTACGACCAAGGAAGGGACCAAGATGATTTGCGATCGAGATCAGTTTGAACGACAATGGGAACATATCACTCATGGGATCTTTTCCAAGATGGATACTGAGAATATCTTTTTTGCAGGTGGGGCAGTGTTGGGAGCATTACAGCCATTTGATGAATCCAAAGATTTGGACGAACAGTTGGAACAAGCAGGATATTACAATTCCGACATTGATGTGTTTGTGTATGGTATTGATACACCTGAACAAGCCACACTCCGAGCAGAACAATTTTGTGAAGAGATTGTGATGCAATGCAAACCTGATATTATTCTAACGAGGAACATGCACACGTTGACAATTGTTCGACCTCACCCGAAACGACATATCCAATTGATCTTTCGGTTGTATCATTCACCAGCGGAAATTCTGATGGGATTTGATATTGATAGCTGCTGTGTAGGATATGATGGAAAGAATGTGTATGGGTTACCTCGATTTATTCGATCGATGACGACGGGATACAATGTGGTAGATATGAGTCGTAGATCTCCTAGTTATGAATATCGTCTGTATAAATATTCGAAACGAGGATTTGGAGTATTAGTTCCCGGCTACAGTCGAGATGAAATTATTTTGTATCCGTCACGATTACAACAGAAAACGGGTATTCAACGATTGATTGGTTTTGAAGAAGGCATGTCTGTACAATTGAACAAGCGAAATTATGAGAATATGGATGAAGATATCGAAAGACTATGAAATCTTGGTGGGTGACTCTAAAGCTGTCAGTTGGCATTCTACACAAAACAGCGGACCATTTGTAATTTCCAATCACACTCTGGATGGAAAACGATTGGTATTTGGTGGAAATAGCAATACGACTTCCTTATATATGGGAAGGGGACAATGTAGCAGGACTACTGATAGTGGTGAGATAATTGAAACTGATACGCATTTGGGATACTTTAGTTACCAATCATATCAATTAGAAGGTTTACCTCGATGGGTTCAACCTGGCAATATGATGATGGTCTTGGTGTATGCTTAGTAAAAGTCTACTCTGAATATAATCAAGTATCCTTTCAATCATTTTGTTTTAACGCCAAACGGTAACTTTAAAAGCAGTCGAAAACAGAACCCCAATGGAAGTGATAGATAAAAAATGAATATTTATTTGAATGAAATAGAAAAATTTGGATAAGATATTGTTATTGACGTTCTTGTAATTGTTTACCCAATTGTAAAATCAAGTTTCGATACCTATTCAACAGAATATCTGAATCAATCTGTTCTGTAGAATTTAATTCTTTTTGAAGCATTTCAATGGTAATATCGTCATTACGATTTACAGTTGGGTTTAGAGTGGGATTATGAGGTAATGATTGTTGATTTGTTTGATTTGGTGATAAAGGTTTTCCAAAACTATCTTCCAAAAGGGATTCTGCATACTTACTCCCTCTGCGGTTGGCTTTTGGCATACCGAATTGGATATAGCTAGGACTAACACTAAGGGGTTGACCAAAAGTGGATTGATCAATTTTACTGTTTGAATTTGGACTCTTGATATACATTCCTTCTGCAAAATCTCTAGTATCTGGTACGAATTGTATTCCTCCAATTTGAGGGCTAGGAGATATGTTACTTGACCGATTTTGATGTAAATAAGTGGCTGCGTTGGGTGACACACTCCTTCGTGATAATGTAGGTAAAGTTTCTTGATCAATATTGTGTGTTATTGGTTGTGATTCTGGTACATTTAACATTCCTGAAGACTTGGATTTTTTTAATCCACTTGCAATTCTATTAAAAGTAGATATTTGATCACTAACTTGAGTCTTTGGTTGTGGTAAAGAATTTAATTGACTATCATCCACTCTATTAAAGGGCGGAACATTCAACCAAGAACTGTGTGTATTTAAGGAATCAGAAATATGTTTCATTCCATTCTCGTGTATAGCGTTTTGGGTATCTGGAATTGATCCATCAAAGGGTAACATTGAATTGCTCATTCGGCTAGTTCTGGGAGGAATACTAGTTTGGCTCGGATTTTCCATTCCCGCATATTCATATATCTTTTCTAAAGAAGATATGCTTGAAGCTATACTATTTGATCCATTCACGCTTTCCCAATCTGTATGTTTATTTAGTTGAAAACCTTCGAAATTCCATTGATCTGATAATTCACTACTTCCTGAACTTTTATGGCGATTATATACTTTTTGTTGAATTTTTTCCAGTGTGTTGAGTGTAGGCGTTTCCTGGAGCAGTTCCCTGTACTGTGTTGGTGGTGTTTGCAGTGGACGAGGTGGTATTGGATGTTGACTATGATTTGCTGACCATCCCATTTCGTTGGCATTAAACGCCATTGGTGCATTATGATTCGGATCTAAAGAATAAAGATTTCTTTTCAAAGGTTTAAATCTAGGTGGATATTCATCATTGCGAGTAGTATGTTTTGGTACATCCGATGCTTCAGATTCCAAGATACTCTCTGGTATAGTAGATCCAAAGAGAGATTGATTCACTCGTTCGATTGTATTGAGTCGCTTAATTTTGGGTGATTGCTTTGCCACAGTTGCTGATGGTATATGATCTTGAGTAGAATCTAATAATGGCATATTCCCTTGGTTTAGATCATGACCAAACAATGATTGGTTGATTAATTCAATTGTGTTAGATCGTGGAAGGTTTTGAGATGGATTGCCAGCCATTGGCAGCATTTGATGAGTAGAAAAAGCTTGCCCACCCATGTTAATACTATGTTTTGGTGGAGCTCCTAACCCTAATCCTAAGCTGCCTTCAACTTGAGTATTTAGGCCATCGTTGTGTTCAATATATTCCATGTGCGCAGATAGCAATCTGGCAGGCTGAAGTCTTGGTGGACTGTTAGCTTCATAAGTAGAGAGCCTGTTCAGTGGTGTTGTATCTGAAATTTCTACATTTCCGTTATCCTGTTGATCAAGGTATTCCATACGTGCCGATAACAATCTGTCAGGCCGAAGTTTAGGTGGACTACTAGCATCATAAGTAGAAAGTCGCATCAATGGTACTGTATCTGAAACTTTAACAGTTCCATTATCCTGTTGATCCAGATATTCCATACGTGCCGATAGCATTCTGGCAGGCTGAAGTTTAGGTGGACTACTAGCATCATAAGTAGATAGTCGCATCAATGGTACTGTATCTGAGATCCCAAGAATTCCATCATCTTGTTTACCAAACGATGCAGTAGCAATTCTATCGCTATCTCCATGGCTGTCCACTTTCTTATAATCAGTACTGGGTTCCAAAATCCGTCTTATTCCATCCCGCATAAACTGTCGCATATGAAAATGATAATGTTTTGATAACGCCTTATAATCGGTAACCATACCACAAAGTTCACACTGATAATCATATAGATAACTGGCTTTTAGAAGTACTTTAAATGGTATCATGCCAGGTATTGAAGTTTGGTATTGACTTCCATCACAGTTGTAACGTAGTAAGTCGAATATTTGATTCGGTAAGTTATGCAAATTGAAAAGTAAGTAGTTTTTATGACAGTGAGTACATACAAGTGTTGTATGTCTCAACCCTATGTATAAGTGCAAATTGTGGGCACAGATGTTCATGCCATACACTGGTTTCGATGTTGTAATTTGATCTGCGACTGTCGAAAATGAAAGATAAGATTTGTATTTGGGAAAATCTCTATGAACTTGAACTTTCATGGAATCTGTACGGTGGCGGATTGAAAATTCTGGATCAGGTTCAAAATAGGGTTCTGTATTATTGTTCGCTGATGATTTCACTTCCGAAAACATCAAGTTGTTGGATTCGGCATTCGAGTCCGATGGGGAAAATGAATTAGAAGTGACGGTATTGACATCCCGGGAAATTCCCAATACATCTTCATAATTAAGGTTATATGAGGTTTTGTTGTTTTTGTTTGTAATAATGTCATCCAAGGCTATATTTGTATCAATGTTAAAGTTGTCAAATTGATGAAACCAATCCCCATCTTTTTGTTCCATTCTGATGGCTCTTCTCTTTGTATTCTGAGTGTTGAGGTTTTCATTGACTTTGGTTACCGATTCTTCACTTTCAGTTGTGTGATCATCATCCACATTATCAGAATCAGACTTTATAAATGTACTCTTTGATTTATATAACCGTTCAGGTGTATCCTTATGTCGATTAAAATGGGCGCGAGTATTTAAGACACTATGATGAGATTTTTATGGAATACATGTTCTGTAAATTCAACAATGAATCTGGTAATCGAAAAGAAAACTTGTTGTGTTCAATGTTACTATAAAAAATTAATACTCGGAAGGACGTACAAAACTTTCAGCTTATTCAAGTTGTGAAAACAATCAGGGATATCCCCATCCAAGCAATTATTATTTAGTAAGCTACATTGTTAGTAATAAAATATGGTACAGATGAGATAATTTAGTTAGTTTGTTTATACTTGAAGGGAAATCTCCAGCAAAAGAATTATTAGACAAATTGCTAAAAGATGAGTATTATTAAAGATAGATACAGGTATAATAAATCACTCAAATCACCAATTTGGGTTGGAATATTTCCAGTTAAATGGTTAGATGATAAATTTCTAAAGGTGAGTTAATGAACAGTACAAATAAGTCAAAGAAGGAAGGGAACAGATACTTTCGGTCAATGGACCATATAATTGACATTTAATCAATTCGCTAATTAATTAATAAAATCTTTGATTACATTCTAGTTAAATTGTGCAATAGATGAATTGAATCAGGTATTTCCAATTGTAATAACTTACTAGAGACTAACTCTGATACCACAGAGAAAGAATCAGTATATTCAAAAGGATGTTGTTCATCATTAATAGGTTTTTGAATTGAATTTGAAGAATTGATAGAATGTAAGTAAGTGAATAAGTTGATTATAGTATCATTATCAGGAGAATTTAATAATTCTATAGAATTTAGTTTACTATCAATTGTAGTAAAAGAGGATCTATTTTTGTTTATATCAGAAGTTATTGTATAAATCATTTATAGTTTAATTCCGGTTTGAAGTAAATGTCAATATAAAATAAATTTTCTTTTTTATGGATGACAGTGAGGAATTGATTGAATGTAAATTTTTTTGAATTAAAAATTAGTGGATGGTAAATATTCAGTTGGATTTTTAATTTGTTAGGTAATTGATGTATCTTGACATTAGGTATAAATTAACCTCATATTAAATTTTAGGTATTTTATCATACTAATACATTCAGTCAATCGTAGATCTTCTCTAGATTCTTTAGATTTACTCAATCATAATATTCACAAATTACCAGAATTGCAATTCTTATTAGAATTATCAAATACTTCAAACCCTGAAGAATTAAATCACTTTATTCTAGCTCGTATTGATTATCTAAGAGATAATAATAATCATGCTTATACAATGCAAAAGTATTATCTTCAATACTCACTAGCAGAATGCCGTTTTGGAAACTTGCAATAAATAGATGTCCTGCAATTTTAGCTACTTTACTTCTAGAACTCATTGTCGGTTTTGTAATTGCAGAAAAACAACACTTAATCCAATCTCACATACTCATGACTTCATTTTTGCCTATTCTATCCGCTATTGCTGGTATCTAAAGTATATATTTGATAGAATAGGTAATGTTGGATTACAGTCTTCTACTGCTACTCTAAGAGCTCTTGCCACTGGACATGCCAAAGTGGATTCAAGAGGTTTCTTTCGCGTTTTGAGAAAGGAATTTGCCACTTCGTTAGGTTTATTACTATGATCACTGATCCTTTAGGTATAATTTAATCCCTGATTTTCTAGGTTTTTCCATTTTCATTTCTGACTCTAAGGTTAATCCATTATGGAGGCTGATTCTCTTAGGTATAGTATTCAATTCAATAACATTTAGGTATCTAATATTCTATAATTGAATAAAGTGATTGCATTTATAGCTGGGTCTATGATTTTTCTCGTTGCTTGGGGTTGGTCATGGAATTTAGCCTTTGCGTTTACAACCGGCTTTAGGTATCATTATCATATTCACATTTTCTAGCATATTGTTGAATTCTACGATGGCGGGAATGCTTGGAAGTTTGGGCCCATTAACATTCCGAAGTTTGAATGTCGATCCGGCTGTTGTAATGATTATTTATTAACAAATAGATGGCTGGGCCGTTCGAAACAGCATTTCAAGTATTTCTTTATTATTTACGTTAGGACCTTATTGGTACTTCCATCTATTTGATAATGGCGTCAATATTCTTGACTGCTCAATAGCCTTTCATATTTATGCCTAGAGATATTAAAAACGAATTTGTATTTATAAAAATAACTTTTCATTGTTAATTGTATCCATTGCCATGAATCTATTACGAGTCGAAATGTCTCACTCTTCATCTCCAATATTCCTTTTTTGTAGGGGAGTCTCACGACCAACACACAAACTATCGTGGTACAGAAAACCCAAACTGTTTCACAACCACCCCCAATTTCAGGAAAAAACATGCTTGGAATTTTAATAAAAATAAAATAAAGAGTTCATGAATAAAACATCATGCTTTGATTGCAGAGCAACGGTATGATGATGGAATCCAATTCAATAGGGTTGTGATAATCTTGGAAAATGTAACTTTGGTGTTTGTCAATGTTTGGATGGATTTGGAGATTTAGATTGTACTAAACCATGTATATCCTTCAATATATTCTTACCAATGTGTAGTATGTGGAAAATTATCAGACACTCCAATCAATCGACCAATTAGTAACTTGAAAGACCAATGTCAATGTGGTGATGGATTCACTGGTGTACATTGTAATGTATGTACTAATGATGATGTGTGTCGATTTCTGCCTGGGTAATATTATTTTTGATGTTTACTAATTATAGTGCACCTTTAGGTATGATGTTTTTATTTATGGATTAAGGTGCCAGAAATATATGTAACCAAAGTCCAGTCGTTTGGAAATCAAAGCATATGACATCGTGCGATGTATCTGGTAAGATTCAACATTTCTTACACGAATAGAACCACTGTTAACATTTGCATTTGCTGAAAAAGGACGAGTAACATTTGAGCGCAATATTCAAACTAAAAGTGCTTTTGCAACTTGTAATTCAATTATCATATGATAATCATTAGTATGGTTGAAGGAAAGTCCACAGTTTACTTGTAATGCAACTGATTGTTCACAAACCTTCAATAGTACAATTAAATTGATTAAATGTTAGATAATGGGACTTCTTGGAAATGCACTTCATTATCTTGTAACTGTAATAAAGGTGCAGTTATGTGTAGGTAATCCAATCCGTTTAATACCAGTCCTGGCTTGATTGATTTGACCAAAGTCATCAATGGTGCCAAAGGTGATTCATCTATTAAATGCGATATGAAAAACAATTGCAACCTGCGATGTATATTGTATTTATTAAATATCTAGTTGAATTTTTGTCCAATATCTTTTCTCAAGGTGTCACTTTACCAAATTGTCGATTTGGAGAATGCGTAGACGAATATTCAAGACCTACAACTTCAGATGACTTGGTATTTATAACTTTAAATTGATTTGTTACAAGGTTCCGGGATATGGTTCATTAGGTATGGCTATTGTCTCTGTAGTCTTTGGATTCCTTGGTTTGATATTTTTTACTTTTCTTTGGGGGTTATATCAAAGAAATCAACGAAGAAAGTTACCTATCCCAATTGATCAACCAGGTATACTTTATGAATTCCAAGATATTTCATATTTTGCGAATGGAAAGACGATAGTGACTGGAATCAGTGGTACAGCTCATCCAGGTGAGCTATTGGCGATAATGGGCCCAAGTGGATCAGGAAAATCTACTTGTTTGGATATATTAGCCAACAAGGAAAAGAAGGGTGTGGTAATGGGATCAATTAAACTAAATGGGAAAAAAATTGACAATGCATTTCCATTTCAAAATATAGCTGGTTATGTTGATCAAGAAGATATACATTTATCTTGTTTAACAGTACGAGAAATATTGGAATTTAGTGCACAATTACGATTACCTGAATCAATGAGTGTGCAACAAAAATCAGAACGTGTTCAACTTGTCCTCACACAATTAGGACTTGCACATGTTGCTGATAGCAGGATTGGGAACACTCTTGATCGTGGTATTAGTGGAGGTGAAAAACGAAGACTTTCAATTGGTATTGAATTAGTCACGAATCCATCTATCTTGTTTTTAGATGAGCCTACCAGTGGTTTAGATTCATATAATGCATTGCAAGTTATCCAAACACTCTCAAATTTGGCTAAAGAATCCAAGAAAACAGTAAATTGTTTAATCATTTATTGTAGATCATTTTTACTATTCATCAACCTAATTCTACCATTTTCTCTTTATTCGATAAACTATTGTTATTGTCTGATGGTATTCCAATTTATTTCGGGTCATCCACATCTGTAGAGGAATTCTGCGTCTCTAAAGGATCCCCATGTCCACCTAAAACACATATAGCAGATCATGTATTGAACTATGCGTGTGAAAAGGGTAGAACAGAAATGAGTCCAAAAGAGGCAATCACCCCTAGTGGACGAAAGAATTCAATGTTGGTTGGTCAGACTGATGAAAATGGAATACTTGATGATCACAGTATTCGATTTTCATATGCATCTTCATTGACCCAATTACAAAAAGTGTTGGGTAGGTCTTGGAAAACCTTATATCGAAACCCTTTAATTTTTATCTCACATGGTATTCAATTTCGATTGTATTAATACTAGTTATAATATCGGTTTCATTAGGATTGTTTATTGGGTTTTTATACTTGAAGGTTGATTCTTCTTTGGCTGGTATCCAAAACCGACTGGGTTCTATATTCTTTTTACAATCACTTATTGCGTTTTCGGGGCTCAGTGCTATATCTAGTTTACAAGCGGACTTGGTTTTGTTTGTTCGTGAACGATCAAATGGATTTTATGGTTTCTTTCCTTACTTTGTATCTAAAGTAATAACATCATTATGTTTATGAAATAGGTTTTATTTGATTTGATCCCATTACGTGTGTTGCCATCTACCATAATGTGTTCTATAGCATATTACTTGATTGGATATTCTATAGATCAAACTACTTTCTTTAAATTCCTTGGAATCATGGTAATTTTCTCCGCCAACAGTGGTCTTTTCTGTTTAATGATTGGATGTCTCATTCGGGATAATGCAACAGCAATTCTAGTTGCATCCATTACCACATTATTTCAAATGCTTTTCGCAGGGATTTTAATCAATCAAGTTCAAATTCCAATTACTTTAAGATGGATTCAATATCTCTCATTTTTCAAATATGCATATGAAGCTTGTGTGGTAAATGATGCTGCAGGATTGAAATTGGTGGATACGATTTCTGGGTTTGATGTAACTTTTCCGGCTGCAGTGGTATTGGAAAAGTTTGGATTAGATGTATCTGCTTATTGGAAAGATTTGGCAGTATCTGTTGGATTGTTTTTAACTTTATTAATACTCATATCATTAACTATTAAATTGAAATTAAAGCAAAATAAATAGTATCCATAGATTTTTATACAGACTTTGTTTTTTTTTTGGAAATTTTATAAGAATAATTAAAGCCGTGTATAAAACTTTACAAAATCATTTTTATTCATAAACTGAGTTGAATCTGACATGAATGTTTGTATGAGAGAATCTATCAATAAGTTCTTCATACTGTTTCAATTGTTGTTCCATGTTCACTTTTCTAATAGATATTAACCAATGAATTAAAAATACCTAATATCATTTTTAAATAAATTAAAAAGTTTACCTGGCAATTTTTGGTACCGTATCTACAGTAAGTGATAATTTTTGATAATCCTTATTCAACTTTTCCCAATTAGCTTGTAGACCTTGTAAAATTCTTGAACGTTCTTCATCAGGTAAAACAACAATTCCTTGATCTTCAAGATCATCACGAGCTTTTGATTCTTGTTGTAAAGCAAGATGATTTGCCATTTGAAGTTCTGCTTGTTCAATTTCTTGAATTCTTTTTTGCAAATAATCTGGTGTACGACCATAATCTTTCTTTGTCAAATACATTGGACTCTTTCCTTTTCCAAGTTTGGCCACTAAAGAATTGTATTAAAATCGATTTCTTTTTTTAAAATTACTGGAATTGATATTATCAAGGGCATTTTGTTCAATGAAATTCTTGGTACATGGTTTAATTGGAGCAGAGTTTTTTTCAGGTAATGGTGCCTATGAATAGGTTAAATTATTTTCATATAGATCTTTACCTTTCGTATGACTCGATCACGTTCCCCTTTGGAAACTATTAAAAATTTAATGAATTCATTGGAAGTTACCTAAAAAATTAAACCTCACAAATTAAATTTACTTTCAACTTTTGGAACTCCATTTCTTTTTTTCATAAATCCATTAGGTGCTGGAACTGGAAGTTTAGCAGGTCCCATAGATGCTGTCTTTTTTGTATCAGATACGTATTCTTTTCTTGCTTGATCAGCATATTGAGAACGATATCGTTTTTCTTTTGGAGGTGGAATATATTCTTCAGGAATCAAATTATATACTGATTCTTCTAAAGGATCATGAGGATAATTATTTCCTTTTGGTTGGTTATGATTTTTTGTTGGAGTATTTCCTAAATGACGAGCGCAAGACGCTTTTGGAGCAGCAGTGGTAGCCATTTATAATTGATTCAGAGATAAGTTTTAAAGAAGAGGTTAAAGAATGAATAAGAATTGATGATGTCACCTTATACGCGTTCCAACGACCATTCAAAAAGAGTAGATTACAAAGAGACTATTACTAATTTATTCAAGTCTTTATCCATCGTATCTTGAGTTTGTTTTACTGAATCAATTGGACAATTCCATACAAGCCGTTTTCTTTGTGTTTCTTTGTGCTTTTCTCTCATGACTTTTTCCCCATCTCATATTAAACCCATTTCAAAACTAAACAAAAAACAATGGAATCTTTAATTTATTACGTACGAGTTGTAGCCTTCATTTGGTTGATTCTCGGTGTTTCTTTTGCCATAAACATCGTTCAACTTCCTGGTTTATTACTCTATTTTTCTCGACCTCATTACCGAACTTGGATGAGATTTACTCAACGTTTGTTTGGATCACTAGTTATTGTGGCCACTTATCTCTTTGCTCCTCTTCAAATTGTCATGACAGGAGAACATGTCCACTTGAATCGGAAATCTTTTGTTCCTATCATGGCAAACCATCAAGTAATTATTTCAATTAAGCTTATATAATTATTAGATTTATACTGATTGGTGGTATGTATGGATATTTAGTTATTTCAGAGATTCTCATGGTGAATTGAAAATTATATTGAAAGAATCTTTAAAATCTGTCCCTATTTTAGGTACGTTGGAATCAATTCTTAAACGATAGGATGGGGAATGAAATGTTTCGAATTCATCTTTTTAGCAAGAGTTTGGAAGAAAGATCAAGATAGAATTGTTGATAATTTGGTCAGAGCAAAAAATGACAAGAACCCAATGTGGTTATTAGTGTTCCCAGAAGGAACAGTCATTACTGAAGGTACAAAGGCCAACTCAAGAGCATATGCAAAAAAGAAAGATATCACTGATGAACCTAAACATGTGTTATTACCAAAAAGCACTGGATTATATCACATTTTAAGAGCCTTAGAATCAGATACTGAGTATTTGTATGATTTTACTATGGGTAAATTAAGTAATTAATGTTTAAGGTTACTCTGGATTAACTAAAGATTCAATCCCTTATGACGCTTATCCACCTTCACTAGTATTTTTCAAAGGTCAAGGACCACAAGCTATTCACATTCATGTTGATCGAATAAAGATTGCAGACATCCCTGGACTACCAAAGCAACCTTATTCCAAATCAGAATCAGCCACTGAAGAATTTGATGTATGGTTGCGCAAACGATTCATGGTCAAAGATGAATTAATGAAAGGTATTCAAAATCTAATTGTTTTATTTCATAGGATTCTACGAAAATGGTCAATTTCCTATCTCATCATCACCTAATGAACCAGGATTACAACAGATATTACATCTTAGTCCCGAAAAACAAGATTGGATATCTATCATTGGTTTGGTATTTGCATCCATCATGTCTTGGTCTTGGCTGTTTTTATAAACTTAGTTTCTTGAACTATTAAAAAAACAATTATTTTAGACAGCTTACTTTTTATCGATTTTATAATCAGTTACTATTCTTGTACATCTATGAGCCATCAGTTAAATTGAGGCTTTATGGCGAAAGTTGAAGGCGTTTGTTTTATGAGTCTTTTTAGCGAAGGCTTCTTTGATGACATTTGTATAAAAAGGAACCAAATTAATAGCTACGTGTATCTTAAAAATGGTGTCTGTTGTATTTCATCTCTTGGTTGCTTTAGCTGTTGCTCATGAAGGTCATGATCATGAAGCACCTGCTCCAGCTCCTCCAGCTCCTGCTCCTCCAGCACCTGCTCCTCCAGCACCTGCTCCTCCAGCACCTGCTCCTCCAGCTCCAGCTCCACCAGCACCTGCTCCTCCAGCACCAGCTCCACCGGCACCTGCTCCTCCAGCTGCTCCTCAAGCTCCTGTCCCTCAAGCACCTGCTGCTCCAAAAATAACTACCACAACAACGACAGGAGGTTCAACTACACCTGGATACTCTACCCCAGGTGTTTATGACGCAAAACCAACCGGTGCATATGGAGTGGTTGCTAACGGTGCCAACAAAGAAACGTTCTTATCTACTCTCGCTGCTTTGATTTTCATTGCTTTAGTTTAAATAAATTCACAATTGATTTCTAACTAGCAATTTATTTTGTATAGATAAGACTTTTTATATTCTTTTGCGACGCGAAATATGGTTCAAAATCTCATCATTCTTATAAAGTGAAGGAATGATCTTATAGATTCAATCAATTTTGGTGTTGCAGCGTTTCTTCTGTGAAAACGAGATTCGATTGAATGTAATCACTTGATGAATGAATTAAGATACATTTATAAAAATTTGCTGCATTTAGATAAATGAACTTATAATACACTGATAACAGTGAATCTATGGGCCTTACGTTTGGAAATGAAACCAAACGAAAGACTACTAAGACATTCCATCCCAAACTGGCTGAAGGGGTGGGTTCATATTTGAGGCTTTCATGATAAAAACTGGTGCCTATGTCTCAACATTTGAGGTGTTTTTGCGTGGCGTCACAATCATCTAGTATTTAAACTAGACTATAATGCAATCTGAACCATCAATTAAATGAATTCCTTAACCTTCCAATTGCTTGCTGCTGCTGTTTTGGCACACAATGGTGTTGATCATGGTCCGAAATCTTCTACTGCAACTTCAGTGGCCCCAACTACCACGAACGTTAGTGTACCTCCTGCAACAACTGTTGCTCAAGCTACCACAACTATTGCCCAAACCACCACAACTATTGCTTCGGTTACAACAATTGCTCCAGTGGTTACTTCCAAATCACCGGAATCTACCACTGTCGTGTCCATCAGCATTGTACCTCCAAAACCTTCTCAAGTTGATCATTCTGGGTATACTGAGACTACTTACGGCCAAACTGGATATAATGGACCTCAACCAGATCACAAGGGATATTCCGAACAAAGCAATGCTGGGTATGTTGAAACTAAACCAAAGGGTTATGATGAATCCAAATCATCTGATTATAATGTACTCACCAACGATGGACAAAGTCAAACATCTCGCGTGGCACTCATTTTAATGGGATTGATGTTCATTTTTGCTTAATCTTCATTTCATTTTAATAAAAAATCCCTACAATAATATGACTATTGAAATATTATGAAGTAAAGTCTTTGACTAATTGAAAACACAAAACAATATTTGTAATTATGAAAGAATATTCGGTTGTCGGGAGCTATCATTTCTCAACTAGTCTTTAATATAAGTAAATTCTTGAATAGTTTTACTTGTTACGCTTCAACCCGTCGATTGAATCAATTGAACAAATCTGGGTATCAACAGATGAAGGTAATGAGGGTATTGCAGTATTCTTCAAAACAAATGGCTTTAGACTTTTTTAAACAGGCTCAGTTGAACCCTCAATAAGAGGTGATTTTACTGATGGCTCATCAGGCTTGCGTCGTTTTTGCGATGGCGTAATGAAATTCCCTCTATAAAAAAAAACAATCATTTCCTATCAATACTCACAAATGTTTTCTTTAACTATTCCATTCTTCCTAGCTTCTGTCTTGGCACATGAAGGGCATGATCATGGTTCCCCATCCTCAGTTACTTCTGCAGGAAGTGTTGCTACAAGTGTTCCCATAACTCCCACTTCAGTAATTGGTGGACAAGTATCTGTTACTTCTGTATCTGTTCCTGTAACTGTGTCTCCTGGGGTCCAACCAACTTCAGCAACCGCAGCAACAACAACAGCAGCTGGATCCAAAAGCACTCCGTCAATTATAAATGGTGCTGGAAAGAATGAGAATATAATTTCCTTGGTCTTGGTTACTGCTTTATTGGCTTTCATCTAGTCAATTTGTTTCTTTCATAAAATATTCTTTGTAAACGAAATCAATATTTTGCTTTGTGAATTAAATGTTTCCAATTGTTAAAGAATCACGCAAATTAAAAATTATGGCTTAGTCATTTAGTCATGCAATTGGGAGTGGGTTGTTTACAGTAACACCCTAACAAAAAATGGCTACGTATAATGCACTACCAGACTATTAACTTTTTATTTACGAAACTTATTAAACATACACTTTTGAATATCAGATTATATACATAAACGTTTACGAAAGAATACCTTTCAAGGGGAATATTATCCTCAAAAGGTAAAACACGTTGTGCACAATTTAGGGTAACGCACTTTGCACTGGTCCCTAGACAACAACTCCCTAATCAGTATAAAAGAGAGAATGATGCATCGGTAATATCACTAAACAAATCTAGACAATGCTTTCTCTTATCTTCCCATTGATTATCACCTCTGCTTTCGCTCAATCTAGATCTTCCACCGTTACTGCTGCCCCAACCACTACTAGAGTTGCAACCACTACCAGAGCTACCACCACAGCTGTTAGAACTACTACCAGTGGTGCTCCTTACCCTACCAAAATCGTTAGCAGTGCTTCCCACAACGAAAAGTTGGTCGCCCTAGGAATTGCTGCTGTTGCCTTTGTTGTTTAAGCAACATGATACTTCAAATAAAGCATCTATACTATGTATCAGATCTATTTTCCCATTTCAGTTGAGACTCTCAACTAAAATCAACTTCAGAACAGTCATTATAGCTTTCATCAATCTATCATACCTGATCAAATTTGATCGTTATGCATGGCTGTGAGGTTGTCGCAACAACGCAATCTTTAAAAACAGTATCGCCCAAAAAGTTTTGGGGCGGTAAAACTATGGCTGTGAATTAAACTGGTAGGATGTTTTTTTCCGGTGTATTTTCCTGTAGAAAAGGTTTGTTTGTTTTAAATCGAATTAAGAATATAGACAGGCACTCATGCATATACTTTAAGTTGTGTCAGGGTGTGTTTAATTTATCAAATCTAGCTACTTCTGGATTGTGGCTTTACAAACTACGTACACATAAACGTGAGTGTAAAGCAATGGCTCATTCTTACCATCTACATTTCAACTATAAATAGTGTGATTAACATTATTATTCGTAATTATGATTTTTATCACTATGATCTCGCTCTTGATTTCTTTCGGACAAACACAAACCGTCCCAATCGCGTCTCCTACCATTACTACCACCAACATCCCTAGACCTACTGTGGTAGTGACCACTACCTTGAGTAGGTCTACTACCGCCAGCGCTCGCACTACTACAACTGGAGTTGGTTTAAAACCATCATCTGGTGCATATCCAACAAAACCAGCAAAAAATGAAGCTGTAAAATATAGTTATCAATATGGTGTAGGGATTTTGGCTTTGATTCTAGTATAGTTAAACAATAAAATGTAGTTTTGGAACAAATCATTGCAGTTGATCAATTTACCATTATCTTTAGGCACAACAATACTAAACAAAAGTTACACATAGACTGGATCTCAAGATCAGAATCCATTAAGGAAAGCAAAAGCAACCGTTATCAGCAATCGATCTATCATTAAGAATTTCGAGGATCGCAAAGTTGAAACTAGCTAACCTATCATGATCTAATGGTTTAAATGTATAATTACAACTGATTCAAATTACATTCATGTTTATTATTAAAGAATGAGTGACATGATAGTAACCATCATGATTCCAGCTACACCAGTAGATCTTTGTGATGATGAG
>JADGIX010000197.1:0-26228 GCA_027595885.1 Globomyces sp. JEL0801
TCATATTTCATCTACCTCCTGCAACCCTCTGGGCTATTGTCTTTTGGACCAGGGGGGATTTATAAGAGTCGGGACTGGGACACTGATAATGATGTCTTTAAGTTAGTCTCTAAAGAGTTTATAGGATTTGGAGTAAAACGAAAAACCTTTTAGTCATGGTAAACTCAGCATACGAAACTACATCGTTATAATGCATTATACAATCTACCGGTGATCACGCATTTGTTTTATGAAAAATTAAGCGTCTATAGACTGTCCAGATTACATCTGTCTCTGTGGGTAATCACGATTGTTACAATCGTTTTTGTCATTGCTATTGCTATCCTAAAGAATGGCAACAATTGAAGCTTTACTTTCTCTGTTTTGGATATACTACTGTCACCTAGATCGAGAAATGTCATTTTATTAAATTGTCTACTTTTGCTTTGCTGACCAACTTAAAGTTCTACTAATGTTGATATGAGAATGAAGAGGATGTAGTGCAATGTCTCGATGAGGTTCTTTTGATGGGTTTTGCTTATAATCTTCCACTCTTGATTTTTGAATCTCTTGGAATATCTGTTCCATAGTTAATCCTCCAGGTCCTTTCTTCATTCTGTCAGCTGAACCAAAGTTGTCTTTGGTAGCATCACGACGATGTATCAGACCGTCTTTTTCCAATTTTAACATATGTAACCGTAAACTACCTTATTGTGTGAGCATCAATCTATTTCATACCTTGTAATATGAACTGATCTGTTTCGTTTCGAACTTTATAGAGTTCAAAAAATTTTGTAATGATTTGGTCTGTGGTTAATGTATTATGGGAAAGAATATCCAGAATTGCTTTATCCATTTCTAATAAGCGAGATTTTATATCATCTAATAATCCAACTACATTCCAATTGACTTCACCATGTCCAGCAAAGCATAATTTAGGGAAAAGTGCATCCATTTTATTCAATGAAGCACGAAAATCATCCAAATCTTCATAGATCATTTGACTTGATGAATGACTGTCTGGTCTTGATATTATTGAGTCTCCTGCAAATAAAACGTCTTCTTCAGGTAACCAAAAACTGAAGTGATCCTTTGAATGCCCAGGAGTATGAATAGCCGTTAAACTGGTTTGTCCATCTTCTGTTTTGAATATTGATCTGTCTTTCAATATATTGAGCTTGGGGTATGATGGATGTTTCTGACCAACATAGACTGTGAAATCTGATAAATTAAATCCACTGGAATGGTTATGATGACGGTGAGTAAGAAACACTTTGGAGACTTTCGAATTTGTTTCCAAAAGATATCTCTTCAAATGCTGGAGGTAATTTGAATGACCAGTCCCGGTATCCACTAGAAATCTGTCGGGACCATTTCCAACGAGGTATGAATGTGATACTTTTCTTCAGAAAACTATCTTTACCTTGCGAATAAGGTCCACTAGCCTCTGAAGTCAATCGAACGACTCTGCTTGTTAATTTTTCAACCAATTTGATCATCGTATTGAATTGATTTGGTAAAATATTTCGTTTCCCGAAACAAGTCAGAGAATTAAAAAAGATCAAATTGTTTATTAAATACTTCTGGTCAACAAAAGTCAGTTGTAAGATAAGTGTGGGACTATTCCCTCGGAGGTGCCATACAGGAACAGCGGACACGATTAACCATTTGCCTAATTGGCGTGATAATATATTTTCGTACCCAACCAATCTGTCGGATAGCACGGAATCTTCGACATATAAAACTAGTCAATGGTAGTCCCAATGAATCTAACTGTGACTCTGCACCAGTGCTTTCTGGTGTTGCTGATTCTTGAACATGTGTATCTTTCGATTCAGTGTCTAGTGGCAGAGCTAGTTTCTCTTCACGGATGATATCAATATCATCAATAAGAGTTGCAGTAGATACATTCAGCTTGAAGCAGTCCAAATTTCCAATTTCCTCCAGCGTTGGTCTCTCTGATTCGGTTGTAGCAACTAACCCTAAAATCAAGTCTTTGGAAGAGTCTGAAATAAAGTAAGGTCTCTTGGAGTTCAGTGTGTTTTCAAACTTAATCATGCTATTAATGATATTCCTGTCTTCACAGGGTGCAAATGGTAAGTATCCACCATAAAATATTGAGAAGGCAAGCATTCCAAAAGCGTAACTCTCTGCCTTGGAGAGATTGTATCCAAGTGGGTCGCTTTTCAAAGCTTCAGGTGAAGCATAATATGGACTCCCTTCAAATGTTGTTTTGATTTCAGCACAGGCAGTACATGAACCCATATCAATCAATTTAATGTCAAACGTCTCAGTATTGACCATAATATTCGAATCTAAAGAGTGAATCTTGGCATATTATTACCTTTAATATCATGATGATACAATCCAACGGATGCCATTTCCATCAATGCATCATAACAGTTTCTTAAAATCTTCCATTTGATATGTTCTCCAATTGTTTCTCCTGCCTTCTCAGTTTTCTTTAGATATTCACGTAAGTTCTTCCAAGGATGATCTAAAAATTCTAGAATCAATACTTGTGTAGGTCCAGCATTAGTCAAATCAATGACATTTACCACTCGATTTGAGTGTTCCATTTTCTTGAGACAATTGTATTCGTTTTCAACAAGACTTTTGAATACATCCGACTTCATTCGTTTAGGTCGTATAATAGCTTTGACAAAGTAGTACTGTTCTGGAGTGGATACATCTTGAGCAACGCAACAAAAGGAATTGACTAATTCTTCAGCTTTAAACTTTTCATTTGTAAACTATATCATTAATACTGCATTGTAGTTCATACATCTACTTGGTAAGTTTTCTTTAGAATTGATCTATCATGGAACAAACGTGTCGTGTTATTAAATGATCTAGGAAATTTGGTTGGAGTTGTCATTTAATGTAAAAGGTAAGCTTTAGTAACAAATAATAAAGACTTATCGGGAGATAATCCCAGTGAATGACGTATACAACAACATTTCATTTTCTTTTTAATCACTAAAGTTTCCAATTATGCTACCAAGTAAATATCAATACATATATTGAACGGAAACTTTCAATATTATTCATCTTTGCATAGTTTTTGATTGTAAATGTGATGATTAGAGAGAGAGATAAAATGGAATGACGAATTCATGATAATTTCACGTGTATATAATGAAAAACCTATTTATTGAATACAGCATTCCTTCGCTTCCACTTGCTTTTGGATTTGTTTATAATCAGTACGAGACTGTAATAGTTCATAGATTTCTTCAATCCTTAAAGCGCCATTAAAACGTGGTAAATCATGAACAAGAGCCCGTAATTCATCACTACCATCTGCCAAGAATAATTTTCCAAGCTCTTTTAGGGCTTGAAACATTTTGGTTGCGGATGTAACTCTCAATGAATACGCCCAGTCATAATACATGTTTAGATCACTAAAACAATAAGAGACTTTAGATTTACCAAATAAGTTGCATTGCCCCAGTTTGACTTACTTGCAATCGACGAATATTTTTGATAATAACACTATTAAAATAGTTAGCTGGGAGCTTCATTACTGGAAAAACCGAACTGATGTTTCACTCAGGAAAACTTCCATTGTGTTAGCTTCGATGCATCCTTTCAAAATCTTAGAATGTGCATCCAGAACCTGTATGACTTGTTTACAAGCTTTGGTAGGTCGGAAATCCATCACAGCTCCAGAGTCAGGAGGATTATAGTCGTTCAATCCGTGAGTGGAAATAAGCAAAAATTCACATTGATTAACTAGAACTTGAATAGCTTTATCCATTCCGGCTGCAACCGAATCATCTAATACACGCTCAAACGATTTTTTCTCAATCATCAAATCCGACAAAAAATCATTTTCATCAATCCACATTCTCTATCATATTAGCAACTAAATAATGTCTTACAATGTCTTCTGTATAATACACATCTACCATTTGTTGAATCATATCACCCATATGGATCAAATCGAAAAATTGAAGAGAGTCCATATTGATCATTTTATGGCCTTCGGTAAAATCTGCAGGTACAGATTTGCTTAATCGATCTATTGCACTAAAGTATTAGCAATAACGATTAATTACATCGCAAAAGCTGGTTTGAGATGCTTGTCTGCAATAGTTTTCAAAAGCGCAATGTATATTTTATGTACACTGGGTCTCAGTTTAGTCATATCTGTAGATGCTGCTATTACTAACGCTCTTCCAAGACTTTCTTTGTTGGTGTGTATTAAATGAATTGCTAATTCCAACGAAACAAGAGAAGTCATTGAATCATCAGATAAAGCGTATGTGGCAGTATCTGTATATTTATCTGGTGAGTTTGGCTCATCAGTCGTATCAGAATCGCCTAACAGTGGTTGACTATGCTGCTTTTTACCGCCCATTACCAGACTTGAAAGGGCTGCTGGCGCACTCATTAGTGATCTAACTGACATAATGCTTCTTTTGCTTGTTTTCTCATCATTTTCTTTCTTGCTTTTAGTCTTCTAGTTTGAATTAGTCTATAAATCGACTTACTCCCCTATTATCCCATTTTTCCACTTCAAGTTTAAATTTCTTTTTCAGATGTTCCATTTCCTGATCTAAATATGTTTTAATGTACGGCTGGAATATGTCATTGATTTGTTTTTTAACTGATTCTATATCTACATCCACATGAAACGGATTTTTCGCAATATATTCTGAAAATTGTGAACAACAATACACTGAGGTTGCAATGGTGTGTAAGTAAACTCCAAGTCCTTCACGAGTTTTGGCAGCTTGCAGCAGCGCAGATAAATATTCTGATATACTATCTTCCAAAACCTTATTGATGAAGATAGTCTGTTATTAGTTTTGAAGGGTTACCATTGCATCTACATCCGGTACGAATACTTTGGAGACTAGTTCAGCTTGATTTTTACAGTTGGATAAGGTATGATCCATGAATTTAGCAAATTCATCAGCTAATACATAGCCTAAAGCGGGACCTGTTGTTGCTGGCAGCTTTGATTCTACCAAAGAAGGATTGAATGTGTGATCAAAAAACACTAATAAAGTTAACCAGGAACTAGAATAGGTAATGTTTTTATGTATTGCCAATCATGAATCAACTTACCTGGGTTTTTTGAGATAAATACATTTACACATCCCAATCCGCCATTCAATTCAAACGCAGCGTCTGCATTTTTCTTCATATCTTCAATATCCTTTTTGTCATATGCTGCGTCGAACTGTCCCAACAAAAGCGATTCAAACCATTCAATTGTATTTTGCAAGCCAAAGTTGATCTGTGTTGTATCCCGTTGTAAAAATTTACATTTTTTGAATAAAACAAGTCTGGCTAATAGCGCAGCAATTTCAATTAAGTCTGTGTAATCCTTAAAAAGTAAAGAATCTTTTGATTTCTCTTCAAAATCTACATAGTATGGATACAATTCAATATATGCTTTTTTAAAATCTTCTCGCGCTGGTCTTTGCTTCTTTGTTTGTGGTTTTACAACCTTATCCTTCACCTGTGGTTCTGGTGGTTTTTTAGCATTAGCCAATGCGGCCTTCAAACCACCAGCCCCAATAATTAAATGTGAAGCTTTTGAGTCCGGTAAAGAAGGAGTGATAGCGGTTGGAGTTGCAATTGTTGGTGGATCTACCTTCAAATACCTTCCACTAGCTGGTAAGAATTGCCCACCTGGTAATTGTCTTAATCTGGAAGCCAAATGATCCGTTTGTTTTTCCAAATTAGAATCTATTTCTGATAAGCCTAAAGCAGACAATTTCCATTCGTAAACATCATCAGAATAACAGATGACTTTAAATCTTCGAGAAACACAAGCTACTTCCATTAACGAAGGTATTGGTAAATAAGAAAACACTCTTGCGACAATATCAGGAGGAAGGGTCGAAATATGCTATAAAGTTAGCAACGTCAACATAAGAAATCACTACCTGGAATAGTTAATAGTGCGATATCCAAACCTATTAAATCATTAGTAAATCAATAAAACCTTTGCTGGCAAGGCAGGAATATTGTTGCCTTTCATACTCTTCGCGGTTTGAAGAAAAGTTGGAAATTGATTGCCACAATGGAAACGATTACAGAATTACTTGCGCTTTTAACCACCAGGAAATGTGCAGAAACTATCTTAGCCTTGGATTTTGCATCTTTACATTGCTATAAGCTTGCGGTATCCAAGGGTCTGTCGGTGGGAATTGTTGGTGGAGCTGTAATGGTGAAATTCCCTCAAATATTCAACATCATTCGTAGTCAGTCTGTTGCAGGTATCAGTCTCTTGTCTCTTATCCTGGAAACATTGTCTATCTTGATTACTTTGGCCTACAACTTTAGATTGGGGAACCCATTCTCTACTTATGGCGAGGGTATGCTTTTCATACTTTAATCTTAGGTATTCTACACTATTACTTATATTCTAGGTACTTTTTTTCTAGCTAACAACCTTACAAGGTGCTTTTATCGCTCTACAAAATCACATCATCATGTTCTTGATTTTCACTTTTTCAAAGCGATATGTTGGTGCATTTGTTTCCACAGTTACAACAGCTTTGCTTGTGCATTCTTTATTAGATAAAGATATTGTTTCTCACAGTTTAATCAATACATTACAGCTAGCAACTATATTCATTTCTGTGGGTTCTAAATTACCTCAGATTTATAATAACTTTACCGCCAAATCTACTGGACAACTCTCTATCATCACAACCTTTTTGCAATTCGCCGGAACTGGTATTATTGGTTTACTATTTATAGTTTAGTTGCTAGAATTGGAACTACATTGCAAGAAGTACCTGATGCAAAATTGATCGCGGGTTATGTAGCTGCTTCAGTTTTGAATGGGTTGATTTTGGCCCAAATTGTGCTTTACTCCAAGGTTCATTATCATATTCTTATATATAGAAATCAAAAACCGAGAAAATCAAAAAGAAGCAATAATTGTAATCCAATAAACCTGCTATTAAAAAGTTTTGCTACTCATTGAGACTCTCAAGTTTTATTTTTTAGTAAAGATACTGAGGACTCAACTATCGGTCAAATTATTTTTATTGAGATGTTGTTTACGCGCTTGCCTTAATTTTATAAAAACAAGATGATTAAAATCCTACTGATTGCCAATAATGTGCTTGGTATTATTAATACATCTAAAATCTAGCAATTCTTTCTCCGAATCAGTTTGTAAACTATACGACTTCAACGCTGGGGCCATCTTTCTGCCCTTATACTTGGAAAGGATATCTGTCAACACCAGGTGATTCCAAATTGACAGCAATTGCGGCGGCTACAAAGCCGGACGGAGTAGCTTATTTGGCGGGAATTTCTTCCCCAGATGGCAAACTCATCATCAAGAATCAAACTCTTGATGATCAATGGGGTGTTTGGATGCCTACGGGAATATTTGCTCAATCATTGTCAATTGCATCTAGCTCTAGTGGGTCAGTTGATATTGTTGGAGTGGGATCAATGACCAACAATAGCATCTCCTCTTCTTTCTATCACTGTACATTAGTTCAGAAAACTTGGTCCTGCACTGTCCTTGATGGAACTGGGTCCGAAGCGGTGGGCGGATATAGAGTGGGAGGAGATTTGACGGTTTTTATGGTTGATAACACAAACTCAGTCTCTTATCGAACCAGGTCTAATGCTGTTTGGAGTAACTGGGTACGAATTGAGACATCGAAGAATATTAAAAACCTGGCATTGGTTAACGACCAAAAAGGATATCTGCAAGTGTTTGGAGTCGGAATTGACAATAATGTCTACCATACAAATGAATATGATTTATTCAAACAATTTAAATCATTTGATTCGGTAGATATGAATATTGCCACGGTATATGCTGGTCTTCATAGTGATGGAACTATCAATGTTTTAGCTTTAAGTAGGGACAATCAGATTCAACTCAGATCTCAATGGAACCCAAATGGTGCTGGTATCGGTTGGACACCATGGCGTACTTACAACTTTTGGAATGACAACATCTCTCCAACGCAACTGGTAGTTGGCAATACTAACAATGGTAACATGGCAATTTTTGGTGTCGGTACTGATAAAGTTTTGCGTTATACTTGGGGATCCATAAATGGTGCCTTTGCTGGTTGGACGAAATTCTTAAAACCAATGAACATCCCATTATCAACTGACCCACAACTAGCAATTATCGGTAGACGTAATGCTAATATTTCTTTGTTAGCTATAGGGGACGGATCTTATGTTTATGAACTTAAAGGAAGATACACTACCACAATTACTCCTGGGCCTGACTATCCACCAACCTATTGTTGGAATGATTATTCCAATTCCATCGTCTGCGGTACTCAAACGTGATCAAATAAACTCCCCTTTACCTTTAACAATTAAAACTTTTCGTTTATTTTAAGATTGTTTAAATTTGGTAGTAAAAACATCACGTGAACAGTCGCGATCTCTAATGAATGTTTATTTTTTAAAAAAGTTGAAATTTTAAATTCAAATCATGCTCTCTCAATCTTTGTGGTTTATAGGACTTGCTGTTAAGTCAGGTAAGTCTGTTAGCCGGTTTACCTATCAATAGTAATGTCTTTGGACGTTCAATCTGTGGCTACAGGACCGTCGTTCTCGCAGTATAGCTGGCAGGGGTACAATCGTATTGGAGGACCAGTCAATCAAATTGTGTCGGGAGTTTATCAAAATGGTTCAGGTGTATTGGTTAGTTTGGGTTCTAAAAACGACGTTTATTACAAGAACCAATTACTCAATGGCAGTTGGCACACCTGGAAACCTCTTGGAGGTTTTGCAAAGCAAGTTCAAGTTGTCAAGAATGCAGATGACACATTAGAAATATTTTATCTTGGTGGATTGAATGCAAATGATTCACGGCAAGATTCACTTTACTCCTGCTCTCAGACGACTGTTAACAGTTCCTGGAGTAGTTGGGAACTTGTAGACCAGAACATTCAAGAATTTACTATTGCTCTGAATCGGTTGTCAACGCTGACTGCTTTTGCTGTACTTGTTGATGGAACAACAGCTTATCGTACACGAAATATAGCTAAAATTTGGGGGCCATGGAAAGGAATTAATAGTGAATCACCATTGCATGGAATTTCTACTGGGTATAACAAAGACGGTTACTTACATCTGTTTGGAGTAGGATTAGATGGGAATGTATATCACGCCAGCGAGACTGGTCTATTTGGCACTGCTGTGAATTGGTATGATAAAGGTTCAGCACTTGGGTCCAATATCGTGAAGGTATCTGCATCTCTTCATTCAGATGGAATTTTGATGGTCATTGCACTGGATAAGTTCGATCAGTTCCAAGTAAAATCTCAATGGGCACCTAATAATGGGGACTTGGGTTGGACTCCATGGAGAAGATATAACATGTGGAACGATAATATTGATGCAATTGATTTCACCACTGACAATGGCTTCAATTCCGATATGGTTGTCTTTGCCATAACTACCGACTCATTATTACGATTTACTTGGGCTACCATGAATGGTGCATTTGCAAAATGGACGACTTTTTCAAACGTCCTTCCAAATTCTGAATTCAAGCCTAATCAGATAACAACGGTGTGTCGAAAAGTAGGTAACTGCAGTGTGATTATTATTGGAGATAATGATCGCGTGTATGAAATGGTTGGTACCCAAATTGCAGAGAAACAAACTGGGCCAGATTATCCTGCTACATACTGTTGGATGGATTTTACCAATACCTTACTTTGTGGTCAACAGGTTTAATTTTGCAATCTTTGTTTCGTTTTAATAAATTGTTTTCTTCAGTCATCTAGTGCTTTCTCTACTCATCCATTACTTTCGATGTTACTCATTATGAGTCAGATTTCCATTTCTATTGTTTGAGTGGATTGAAACATGGTTTAGTTTGCCATGGAAGAGAAACACAAAGCTAAAAGCCAATCGAATCTTAGCAGTATAAGGGAATCAAAGGTGGTTTCAAAACTAGGCGGATCTTGTTCAAAGTTAGTGCAACAAAAATTGTGGAATATTGACCATAATGCCGTTAAACAATCCGCAAACTTTCCCAGCAGACCAACGGGATTTGGACTAGATTATTGGACAATCAGCAAAGGAGTCGCGAATCGAACAGGTTGGTCTTGTCGACAATGCAAACGTGTTATTATGGTTCATGAAAATGTAATAGTAAGAGATGGACGGAAAATGAGGTTCTTTTACCACCATGACTGTTATAGTGGAGAACCTGACCCACGTACTCAAGTAAGTATAGTCATCTTATTTTCGATAGGAAGGATCTAGCTATGAATTCTACAAGGGAATTATATCTGACACTGCACCTGAAGTCAAAGGGAGAGGCAAATGGTCAGTCAATAGCTACGGATATGTAGATAATTTATAGTACTTTTTGGATTTCATTTGTTCGAAATAAACATTTCATTTAAGAATTTTTTTTTTTTTTTTAGAATTCAATTCGTAAAAACAATGGATCCACTCAATTTAACTACTATTGAAGACGATGATGAAGCAATTCTCTCAGACTCCTCTACAGAAGAAGCTACTCCAAATAACAAAGAGAAACTCAATTCTAATTTCACTTTTCAAGCTGATGGAGGTGGTGATTGGGCATTACCAAATAATCATTGGGATTTTACAAATGCAAAACAAACTGCCAAGCAATCCAAAAAAACTGCAACAACTTTGGATGAAAAAATCGAAAAGAGAAGAGAAGATGTTGCACATTTGAATGATAATCTAGAGTCAGATGTCATTGAAAATGCTGGTGATGATGAAGACGATGAAGTAGATGATGCGGAACTAGAACGTCACGTTTCAAAGGGACGAAAAATTACAGTGGTTGATGATGAAAATGACCCAGAAGATGTTTTAAAAGATAAAAGAATTGCAGAATATTTTGAAGAAGCACCTGCCCCTGTAAATGATGACGAAATTGATGCCTTCACTTCGCTCTCGTTATCTCGTCCAATTTTGAAAGCAATTGCAGCAATGGGATTTGTAAGTTTTACATTTTTACGACAATCCCTCTTTAATTTTAGTGAGCATAGCTAATTGTTTAGGTTAAACCAACGGATATCCAAGCTAAAACCATTCCTCTAGCCTTACAAGGGCGAGATATTTGTGGTTCTGCAATAACTGGGTCTGGTAAAACCGCTGCATTTATGATTCCAATTCTTGAAAGACTATTATTTAGACCAAAATCGACACCTGCAATCCGTGTACTTATTCTGGTTCCTACAAGAGAATTGGGAGCTCAATGTCACTCAGTTGCCATGAGTTTATCAAAGTTCAGTACAATTCAGGCATGTCTTTGTGTTGGTGGTTTGTCCACAAAACTGCAGGAAGCCGAATTAAGAAAATTACCTGATGTTGTTATTGCCACACCAGGTAAATGAATGTTCTTTTAAAACTATAGGTCGATTGATTGATCATATACACAACTCTCGATCATTTTCGTTGGATCATGTTGAGATTTTGGTTATTGACGAAGCGGATCGGTAAGATTTACTTCATTCTTATTAGTAGTATTTTAGAAGATGGATTTAAAGATGAATTAAATGAAATTATCAAGAACACACCCAAAAAGCGTCAGACTATGTTATTTTCAGCAACGATGACTGAAAATGTAATACAGTTTACTAATAGTTAGATTGATGAATTGATTAAACTATCACTCCAAAGACCAATTAGATTGTTTGTTGATAATGCACAATCAATGACAAGCAAGCTGATTCAAGAATTCATTCGTATCAGACGACACCGAGAAGAAGCAAGACCAGCTATTTTGGCTGCCTTATGTTCCAGAACTTATCCATCCGAAACCCTTATTTTCTTTCGAAGTAAAGCAGCTGCTCATCATATGAAGATTGTCTTTGGATTACTGGGTTTGAAAGCGGCCGAGTTACACGGTAATCTTACACAACTGCAGGTATTTTTTGCATTGTTTAATATTCGTGATAGCGTTTAGAATCATTGGAGCAATTTAGGGATAAGAAAGTCGATTTCCTTTTATGTACAGATTTAGCATCTCGTGGTCTTGACATATCAGGTATTAAGACCGTCATCAATTATGATATGCCCAATACCTATAGTATCTATGTCCATCGTTGTGGTCGTACTGCCAGAGGAGATGCATCTGGACGAGCTGTGAGTCTTGTAGGAGAACAAGATAGAATCATATTAAAACTTGCATTGAAAAATTCAAGGGATGTTGTAAAACATCGTATTGTACCTTCCAAGGTTGTGCAAAAATATGAAGAAGTATTAAAAGGACTAACAGAAACTATCAAAGAGATATATGAAGAAGAAAAAGAAGATAAATTGATGAGTCAAGCTGAAATGGAAGTGAATAAGGCGGAAAATATCTTAAAGTATGAAGATGAAATCAAATCTCGTCCTGCAAGAGTTTGGTTTCAATCTGAGACCGAAAAGGCTGCCGCTAAAGGTATTCTATCTAAAACTAATTTTAGAATCAACAAAAAAAAGTGAACCTATCATCAAGGATACTCCAAAGCGTGGAAAATTAGATGGATTATCTCGTAAAAAGAAACGACAAATACAAGCACGAGAAGAAGATAAAGTTGAACAAGCAAAACAAAAAATTGCCGCTCGTTCTGTCAAATCATCACTTAAGCCAAAGAAAATCACTACATTCAAACCAGCGGCAGAAAAGTCCAGTGGTGGAGGAAAGAAAAAACGATCCAATTTCGACCAAGAAATGGGAAGCAGAAAAAAGCGAAAGTAAACAATCATTAAATATTATCAAAACTATTAATAAAAGTGATGGCTAAGTTAAATACTATAGTTTATTTGAAGTTGAGGAAGCTAAAAAAGCACGAGCAAATGTATCAAATTGGTCAGTTTCAATACTTTCACGAATTTCTTGTACAAAGCTATTCAATTGATGAAGATTATGCTCATACAACATCACATAGGATAGCATATCATTAACACAAAATAAGTGATGAATATATGCTCTCGTATGTGGTTTTTGACAAGTCCAACATTGACAATTCAATGCTAATGGTCTTAAATCTTTTTGCCATACTGAATTGGTTTTGGAGATTAATTCAGTATTTTCCTGTTGTGGTTTTTTCTTTGACATATCAAACAACATTGAATGTTTATGATAAATCACAACACTCTCATCATCTTTTGTTTCTCCAATTTTGGATAGCTTCAATGGAGTTTTGAATGATACAAAGAGTGCTTTTCCTTTGAAAGTTTAGAAAAAAGAAATTATACCTTGTAAAGTCAAAGGTTCCAGCCAACTATTTTCAATAACATCAATCCCTTCCCTAATAGCAATAACTACATCCTCGAATGATTGAATAGCAAACAATGCTCTTGGCTTCGATTCGGGAATGTTTGACGTGAAAGATTTCAAGTTACGAGTAAATGTATCGCGCATAGTTGAAAATTTGTCATTTTCTTTTAGTACATTAAGATCTTGGTTATTAAAAGATTGATATGACACGGTAGGCAAGTAAATCCCATAGCCAGATACTAGCGAGTCCAGTTGTGTTGTCATTTCTATTGCATTTTCTTTAATAAACACATCACTGGCACCAGGTACACAGGCCCATACTGGATAGCTTACTTTTTGGTTGGTTATCAAACTCAATATCCATTCGATCCATCTATTTTTTGCTTTTCTTTCTTGATTCTTGCTAAGTATTAATGGTTGTGACTCCAAATTTTGAAAATTGTGAATGGGATTATATATAGCTAACTGTGGATCTCCCAATATACACAAATCTGGATTTGCCAAATTAATAAGTGTGGAAAACATTGTTGGAATTACACTTAATTGAACAGAACCATTGCTGGACATTCCAATACCTTTTACAGTACCCTATCACAATTAACGCAAATCTTATGAAGCAAATATAATGAAGTATTTCAAGTGGTAAAGACAAAAAATAGTTACCTTGACCCATTCTTTTTCCTTCACAATTCGATTTAAGTCTGTAGGAGACAACACCAATAGGGCATTTTCTTGGTATCCTAAATAATCTCTAAAACATCTATTCCAGTCCAATGGCTTGTCATCTCTGTTATTATGTGATGTATGTTGAATTAAATCGATAAACTGTTCAGCAGCAATATTAACGTCCACGTTGTTTTTTGCTACCAAATGCGGCACTGCTCCTTGCTTTGTATAATTTAATACGAATGGAGTAGTTCTTGTTTTATCTCCTATCGAAATCGAGGTGATTCTTGCCTGACTTTCTGATGACTTTTTGATGATGTTCATGAAAAAAACAAAAAAATTGTGAATTCAAATTGGTGCTGAGGATGGTATAGAATGAGCGACCAAATATAACAGCTGACTGTAAATTCTACTGTTTTTTAAAGAAAGAGGTATCCTGGTCAGGTAGTACTGCTTATACAAGAGTCCGTGTTATAAAAAATTCAATTCAATTTGATTTCATTTGAATCTCAAATCATTTGATATATATAAGGATTTATTAAGATTAAGGACCTAAATACGCGATAATACAATCACCACAAAAAGGATTATACTTAGTATTCCGATTAAATAACAAACTAACTATTAAACATTAAGACCTCACCTTTCGATTCTTCATTGCTCGCTTGCAAAAAATTGTCCAAACCATTATTAGCTCGTCGCATTCTTGCGTCTGTATTCTCCACTGCGTTATCCACATCATCCAGGATTTCAATTTGAACATCTAATTCATTGGATATCATTTCTCCTATTTTCTTCTGTCTTCCAAGTAATTCTGCCAACGAATCCAACTGTGCATCTTGGTTATTCAATATCCTTTCGTGTAATTGCAATAGTTCCCCATTCCCTAGTTCAGAATTTGATCTAGAGAATTCATTTGGAGTTTCCAAAGCTTTTTTTGCTAATGTGGAAATCTTATTCATTGGCTTGTAAACTAATCCAATCTCTTCATTATACATGGATTGTAATCGATCCAGTTGTTTACTTTGATCCAAAAGCTCTGATTCGATTTCTCTTAATTTCTGAGTGGAACTAATAATAAAAAGCTGCATAACAAATTACAGTTCACCAGTTGATTCAATTGAAGATAGTTTAACTTCATCTTGATTTACCATATCCGTTATTTTTCTAAACAAGTCTTTAATTTTTGAATCCACAGAATCCACAGGTAAATTAGCTGCTACTATTTGTTTCCTCTCTAGTACCAGGGAACCAACATCAGATAACAAGTCATTAGTTTTCGCCAGATTAATTCTTTTTATCTATTAATTCTCTCTTAAGTTACCCATTCATTTATAAGAATATTCGAAAAAGTGTTAAAAACTCCATCCACAAAAGCAAGTAGCCACCACAAAAGCCATCTTCCCATCACTGTTTCAACTAACCAAAAAAACTATTAAAAATCAAAAGATCTTCAATAGAACTATTATCATAAGACATGAAATGTATCGTATTGGAAACTGAGTTGGTCAGTTGACGCGTTCCATCAACTTTTCTTTACAAATTAGAAATGGTAAATGAATATAAAAATAACAATACAAGGGACTACTCAAATTGCTTAGACAGTTACGAAAATCGGGGAAAGAAATTCGAATTCTGGTACTAGGGTTGGATAATGCTGGAAAAACCACCATTTTAAACAGACTTTCAGGGGATGAAATTCAAAATATTAAACCTACTCAAGGATTTAATGTAAAATCTGTAGAATCTGATGGGTTTAAATTGAATTTATGGGATATTGGTGGTATTAAACCGTGTTATTGAATCCATTAGGTCAAGAAACAATTCGTCCCTATTGGAGAAACTATTTTGAAGGATCTGATATACTAGTATGATGTAGTATTAGATTCATTTTAGATTTATGTCATTGACAGTTCTGACAAACGTCGATTAGCTGAAACGTAATACTGAACCTTTAATATGTAGTGGTGAGCAACTTTCACAGTTACTAGCGGAATCAAAGTTGGGAAAAGTTCCTTTGTTAGTCTACGCAAACAAGCAGGACTTGGTTACTGCTCTACCAGGGGATGAAGTAAAATAGCTTAATTTAATTGTAGATTGCGGTTGGATTAAATTTGAATTCTATTCGCGACCGCGCATGGCAAATTCAAGCATGTTCGGCTAAAGATGGAGATGGTATTGCTGAAGGAATGGAGTGGGCCATGTCAATCATTAAAACTTGATCGTTTCGTTCGCGTAAAAATAAACTACCAATTAATCACCAGTTATATTGAATCAATTGAGTATCAGTATAATAAATAGTTCTTTCGTATAAAACCATTGTGTGGTGAGTGTGGAATGTGGTGGCTAGAATCTGTAGAAATTAAGGGGGTGGATTCACCATCATTGAGTTAAGATTCTGTTACTGATAACTCCTAATCAATTAAATCTTGGATCTTTTAAAAGGTGAATTTCATGAAACCAAATAGGTCCACACGAGCATCAAAAGCTTGTGATTTATGCTCTCAAAATGTAACCAAAAACAAATTCATTAAATATAGAGAAAGAAATGCGCTGGTGGAATTCCCTGCGCAAACTGTACAGCAAAGGGAATTGAGTGTACATTTAACAAACCATCCAGAAAACGAGGTCCAAATAAGGGAAGTTCAAATGATTTGCGACAAGATACAAATTTAGACAATGAAATGAAACCAATATCTTTTACACAGCAATTAGGTACACTGCTGAGACACAACCGAAGAGCAACACCATATACATTCTCTACAGATGAAACCCTTCCCATCCAATCATCCAACTTTATCTTGCAAGATTTAACGGAAGCACCAATGCAGCCAGATTTGAATGATTTAAATCGATTCCATTCAGCAAATTTTGAAATGAAAAAAGGTTTCTCTATCAATGAAGTTTCTAGTGCAAATAGTTCATTAGATTCAGAAAGCGTGGACCGTAATAGTCTGATTGGGATTCCAATTTTAAAACTCAATCAATTGATTAATGATCGATCGAATTCTGTGTCGGTAGCAAGTTCAAACAATTCAGTTGACGCGATTTATGAAGGAAGACCATCGACAAGAAAAATATCGGCAGAGGATCTTGAAACATCTCAATCCAGTGACTTTAACAACCAAATGCAGTCCATGAATCTATTTAATAACGTTGATGTTGAATTTTTACCTCTCTTCAAGTATCAAAAATATCCAAGATTGCCATTAGAAACAGTGTTACAAGTGATGCCAAACATTATCATTGAAATTGATAAAGCATCAACAATTAAATTGCCTGATGGAACTGATAGACCTTGGATAGAAGCATTTTTTTTATATGTACATCCATCCCATCCAGTTTTATTACCGAAATGGACAATGGAAAATGTTGATGATTTACCATTAGAGCTACTACACATCATGTACGCTCTAGTTATATCAAGAATTCAACAGTTAATTGATCCAAACAGAAAGTGTGATTCTGGAGAATTACATTATAGATATACAGAGTTGTTATTACCTAGTTTAGATGACACAAATATCTTTTTGTTGATTGCTTTTTACTTCAAATCAATTTATGCATCACTGTATGGTCATTCCTATTTGAAAGGTTCCTCTATCTGTGCTGGCGCAGTTAGAGGATTGCAATTCATCACCACAGAAAGTCCTATGCCTTGGGTAAATCCAGATGGGCAAATTCGACAAATGGATCATGCAATATATGAAGCACATTTGTACCAACTTTGGTTGGCACTTTATGAACGAGACTTTTTCCTGTCATTAGCAACAAGATTACCATTTGTATTATCCAGTGGAACGAAACCTATTCCACTAAAGCATAACCCTATATATCTTAAAAATGACGTTAATTTTGTCACCGAAAGCCATTATAGTAGATCCAACAATTTCAGTATTGAACTATTAACATCATCCCTATTAACAATATCACGAAAAATACTTGAATTTCTACGGAGTACAAATTTTGATAGAAATGATGATTGGAAATATACAGAAGGATTAATTAATCAAGAATTACACCATTGGTTGGAACACTTACCAATGGAAATGAAAACAACCTATGACAACTTTGATAAAAGTACGATGCCATTAAAATATTTTGAATGGATGACATTGTATCTTCATAGCTTCTTCTATACTTCCATGATACTACTCCATCAACGATCGTTTCTTGAAACATTCCAAACACATTTTTACAGTTCTCCATGTGTTTACATTTGCAAAGTCTCTGCAGAACATATTTACAAAATTTTGCGATATTTTCAAAGATATAATCCTCAATATGATTATATCCCATCCACAATGGGATATTTCGCAACTGTTGGAGGTGCTATTCATTCGATTTTGAGAAAATTAACAACTGATGGAAACAGAATTAATGAAATTGCTCAGATGATTGATTTACATATTGATGTGATTGAATATTTTAGAAAACTCCATAGTCATGATGATAAAAGATCTGGTGCAATCAAGATTTGGTTACAGAATGAAGAATTATCATTACAAGCATTTGCCAAGATTGTTTAAGTCTTTGATAGAGTTTACACAATACACTGCCATCAAATTAAACATACTTTTGATTATTGATTTTTTTTGGTATTTTATAGTTTTACACTGAAGTTGAGCAATTTCCTGTAAATATTAATTAGGATATTTGTAAACACATGGAGATAATTAACGTGGATATATACTTTTTAGTGACAATTTACCATACGAAAGTCTGTCAATGAACACTCAAAGGCATACCCGGATCAGCAAAGCGTGTGATAACTGCTCCAGAATGGTATTACTGTTAAAGTTTATTATTACAGAGAAAGAAATGTACAGGAATGAATCCATGTAGCAGTTGTACAGCTCGCAATATAGCTTGTACCTATACTAAATCTTCAAGGAAGCGAGGTCCATCAAAAATGACTGTTTCAACCGACTCTATTTCAACAACCAACAGTTGTAAGTCACCAGAATCAATCAGAGCCTCATCATATGGAACATTAACAAGTGCAAGACCCTCAGTTAGTTCTCCTACTAGAACCAAGATGTTCAATACTCTTCCAATCACTAATGAGAGTGTTTCTGAGGTTGACACAGATAATGCTAAAACCGCAAAAATACTTTTGGATCTTAATTCAAGCCCTGAATTTTCTTCAACAAGAGTATTGGCTGGATCACGCTCGACTGTTGGCAATTCAATGCTTACAATCCAAGACGGTAAAATAAGTCGCGTTCTTTATGCTTAGATTCCCAAAAAATTGGACCACAACTTCGACCATCTACTAGTACTGTGCAGATAAATCAGATTCCTACACGTCATTTTCAAAGGTCACACACTGTGGAGGAGTTGTATTCACCTGAGCTAACCAATAAGACCTATAACAGGCCGAGTTTGTTGTTCCAAGGACAATCCAACAATTTCATTACAGGTGCTGACTTTTTTCATCACAGACAAGCTTCTTCTACTTCTGTTGCATCTTTAAGTACACAAAGTCATAAATCAAATGACAGAATATTGGACGACCCTTCCAATTCGTATATCACCTCAAATCAGGATCAATCCCTCGATCCAAAGTTTTTATCTGATCTTCATATTTCCATGAAAAGAACCCAAAACTTTGGAACAATAACCACACCAAATAGACTAGACACTAATCCTTTACAAGCATTCATTGCAACAATTGCCGAGAAACCTGAGAAACTAGACTTGATATCAATCAAATCACCATTAAATGGGAATCTAATCAATTGGTTGGAGGCTTTCTTTCAATTTGTTCATCCACAATTTCCATTAATGCTCCCACGCTGGACTTTGGAGCATTCACAAATTATACCAAAATATTTGAATCATATATTGTATGCATTATTATTGGCTAAGCTAAGCCAAATGGAAGAACCAAATTCATTCAACCAAACGGCAGATTTACATATGAAGTATGGAATGATAATCATGACAACCGATGAAGACATTAGCATGTTTTTAAATATTGCTGGATATTATAAAAGCATTTACTTTTCATACTTTTGTAGGTCATACTTTAAAGCTAGTACAATTCTAGCTTCCATAATACGGGCCACTCAATACATGAACTTTAATTATATAACATGGACGTTAAGTAATGGAAAATCAGTTGAATTGGATGAATCATTTCGAAATGTGTTAGAGTATGAAATTTCACTTTCATTATACGAATCCGACTTTTACTTGTCAATCATTACAAAGATGCCTTTTATACTGAATGAAACAATTCGTACCCCACCATTAGATTATCGAAACATAGTGAATCCAAATTCGAAATTTCAAGAATTTAGTACTTATTGTCGATCAAATCATTTTAACATTGAAATCTTTTACTTTGATTTATTACGATTAGGCAGAAGAGTGGTGAGCTTTCGAAGACATTCAAGTAGTCGAGGAGATGTAAATTGGAAGTATGGGGAAAAATTGATTCACCAAGATCTATTGAGTTGGTATAACATGATTCCTTTCTACATGAAAATACCAACTTCAGAATACTCCAACGATTATGATTCTATCTCCCCACCATCGTGGTTTGTGGGATACCTGAACTGTCTATACCATGGTTTGATTATTTTATTATTCCAAAAATCTTTTCTGGAGGCTATTGAAGAAAACAATGATAGTACTATTGTCCGACAATGTCATCAAAGTGCAATCACTATCAACACCATTTTAAAATCCTTTCAAACTAACAATCCCACTTATTCAAAAGTGCCGGCATTTATTGGATATTTGGCAGTGTTAGCTACTGCGGTCAAATCAATTCTTTGTAGAATCTATGGAGTTGAAGAAGACCGAGAAACAGCGTTTCAAATTTACTTTCAAGTGATTGAATACTTTAAATCAGATTTATCACACTTGGATACACCAAGGTTGTGTCTACAAGAATGGTTGAAAGACCCCATTCAGTGTACAATTGCTTTTAAGGACTTAATGTAATGATAATAAAACGTTAATCGGTCTATTTATTAATATAAAGTGCAATTGGTAGCCAAATTGGTGTCGCCTTACCCATTTAGAAAACAGACCCATTGATGAAATGAGCCTGAACAGATAATGAACAGAACTTACAATAAAAATGGCATGAATGAGGAGATTGAACAAAAAAGCAAATGGCGACTGTTGCTTGCCATTAACAATCGGAAACGTTCATTGTCAAGCAGTGACGAGTTTCAATGGAAGCAAGAAGCAAAAGCAGGAGATTGGTGGCCACCTGGGAACTGAAACAAAAAGACTTGACTATAAAGACACAGACAATGAAGTCATTGGTCACCCAAACAAACACAAACATGAACAGTGAACAACTGCATCTACAACATAGTCAAAATAATATTAATCAGGATCGTATTTCACCAGACATCATGGACTTACTCTCTCAACCACTTCAACCAGATTCATTTCAAGTCTTCCCTCTTACCAAAGAAAAATCATCACACAATCTTCCTCATGTTGATTTAACTCAATGGACTCATGATTCATTTCAAGATATTCAAATGCTAAATGGTTTGTCTGTTAATTGGATCGACGCTTTCTTTCAATTGAACCATCCTATGCATCCTATACTCTCTTATTCTTGGTTTAAACGGAATTACTATTTTATTCCTATATTTGTGTTGCATTCCATGTATGCTATGGTCAGTGCAAAAGTTTACTATTTGAAATATCCGAAAGCTGATGAACCATGTACAGTTGCAGAACTACACTATAATTATTGCAAGGTATTTGATTTGATTATCTAATGTTTTATAGTCTTTGGTAGATTTGCATGTTGATGAACCAAATCCAATCACCATTACTGGAATTTACTATGTATCTATATATGCTTCGTATTATGGAACATCTGCACTGTCAGGAGAAGTCGATCTTGCTTTGGTGATTCGACTTGCTCAAAGTATTGGAATCCATCGGAACAATGAAATTTTTTGGATGGGTGAAAATGGAAATATTTTGGGATCAGATAAAGAAAATTCAAGATGCCTTTGTTCATCACTATGGACTTTATTGTACTGCAGTGACTTTTACCTTTCCATATTACAAAAGCTGCCGTTTACTTTAACATCTGATCAATCATTTTACTTACCAGATCGGAATGCACCATACTACAATGATGAGTATCAATCCGGATCTTGGGTGTATTTAGCTGAACTACTAAGAATTGCAAGGAAAATCATTACAAGGGCTAGAGCTATTCAAAAGAACTCTGAAGTTACTATTAGATTACAATCTGAAGGGGAATTGGCGATGGATCTCAATAACTGGTTTTCTAATTTGCCAATTTGGATGCAGCAGGTACCGGAATTTGAAGATCCTGCTTATCAAACTCACATTCATTGGAATATTGGGTTTTTACATTGTTTATACTACTGTCTTATTATCTTGACCTACAAAGTGCCATTTGTAAAAGCATTTGAAGGAGATACTTCTACTGTATCCTCCAATTCAATTGTACAGTTATGTGTCAATTCAGCAACTACCGTCAGTAATATTTTAATGCGCATCAAGCAGGTCAACCCGACACTCAACAATGTTCCACTATATTCATCATTCCTATCATTAGTGTCTGGTATAGTTCATTGCATGAGTATGCAGTACAAAGGTAGACATCCATCAATTACAAATATTATTCAAGAACATATAGACATGATGGAGATATTCAAATCATATCAATCGAAATTGGGAGAACGGAATAATACCGTTTGGAAATGGCTGTTGGATCCTGCCAGTGCTACAGTTGCTTTCTCAAATCTTCTATAATAAACTATTTGAAACCTATGTGTTTTCCTAACATGTCCCTTTTCCTCCTTGGCATACGGAGTTTCATTCATTCAACCGCTTTTTACAAAAACCGCACTTTATAATATACTATTCGTATATCCTCTATGACCACAACAAACACGCAATTGCTTATTTTTTTAAATACATTGAAAAGTACAAACAGACAGCATTCCACCAATTCAAACCCTCCACTAATGAAACAGGGCATGATGGTTTGTGCCAATGCTGACGTGAAGTATCCCCTTTAGGATTTGTGTTTCAAATTCATTTTACTCCACGATTTTCGTCTTTTTCACTTGGTGATTTTCAAAGTGGAAATTTGTTGAACCCTTCAATTCGATGCAGAAAACTTCAAAAAATCAGAGAACAAAAGTTAGACAAAGAACTACAAAAGCATGCGATAATTGTGCTTTAAAAAGGAAGAAATGTACTGGGGATAGTCCTTGTGATTGGTGTACAAAAAAGAATATTGAGGTAATGCTCCTATCTCTAATCATAAAAGTGCAAATATACAACTCCAATTAGAAAGAGAGGTCCTCCAAAGGGAAGTTTGCTCAAGAATCAATCAGATTCTTCTGTTAATTCGTCCCCGGACTTGCACAACTTATCCTATATGACTCCCCCTGATACATTCCATATGAATAATCCACCTCAGTTGAATAGCAACTCATTCTCTAACGTGCACAATCAAAGTGTATCCGTCAATACAATTCAACATAACACATTCATACATAATTCAACCAACAGCAATGACACATTATCAATGAATTTTCAAAACGGAATACACAATGATATCAATTATACTAATCCTAATTATATACCACTTCATAGTAGATTGTCGGTTAATACTGTCAATATCTATGACCAAACAGAAACTCAATCCATATCTGCACAAAGACCTAACGAGCGTTTGACTACATCACCTTTAAAAATCAGTGCCCTGCTGGATGCAACTGATACATTCCCTAATATCTTACTTCCTGATGGAGTATCCTCCCCTTGGCTTGATGTCTATTTCAAATTCATTGATCACAAATTTTCTTTCTTATCTCCAACCTGGTTTAGAAAAAACTTTGACGATATACCACTTATTATGTTACATGCAATGGTAATTCACTTCGATTAACATGTAGTACTCTTTGGCGGCCACAGAAGAAAAAGGATTTGTGATACATTCAAAAGAATCACTTGCTGTTACTCATCACTTTCATTGTAGAAGGTTGTACCAAAGTATAAACGAAGAGTTTGACATATTTACTGTTGCTTCTGTTTTTTTAATGGCTGTTTATGCTGGATCTTATAACAATAAGCTGATTGGTTCGGGAAGTTATTTAGCGTATGCCGTTCGCTTGTTTCAAAGGTTGGATATGGGATCTACGTTGTCTTGGATAACAAAGTCTGGCGAAAGGAAGGAAATGGAGCCTCATGTTGCAATTGTAATATTTGAATGATACTAATGTAGTAATAGACAATTAAAGATTTGCTTTGGGGTTGTCTATTAGAAAGAGATTTTTTCCTTGCTCTAGTGTCGCATATGCCAATTATTATACCAGAAGACAATGGCAAAAGACTACTACCTCCTTCATTGGATCCTATTTATGTAGAATATAGCGACTACTACAAAACATCGCTTTGGTACCATTCATTTAACCTAACCGTCATCGCAAGAAGAATCTTGGTGTATATTAGAAAGAACCAAAACCAGCTATCGAATGATGATTCATTTGAAAGCCTAGACAATGCACTGACAAAATGGAACAGCTCTTTGCCGGCTTGGATGAATCATATATCTGATGTATATAGTTTTGATATTGCTTCTACCAGTCAACCACCATGGTTTTTAGCACATGTTCAACTATATTATTATGGGATGAGAATTCTATTACACAAAATCCGTTTTGTTACCGAATTTGAACACAACCCCAACCATGATTCAATACTAATATGTAGAGAGTCCGCCTCTATTATAACGAAGTTAACCCGTTTATTTTTGAAAGACAATGCAGAAGGGAAAAATTTACCATTTGTATTCGCATTTTTCTCCATTTTAGCTGGATTGATTCATTCAGCATCATTACGAATGATAGTTCATGATGATAACATACCAGATTACCTACATTTACACCTTCAAACTACAACACTGTTTGAAAAATATGACCCTGATCTATATCGGGTACGGGCAATGTTTACGGATCCAGTACTTGCTGTGAAAGCATTATACGATGTTGGTGTTTAGATATTTATTAATAATTGAATATAAAAGAAGATTTTTATTATTTGAATTCATTATTGGAATTGGATTTTTTAATTGATTAGATTTACAGGAGGCAATTTTCTTAAAGTTACACCAGGGTTTGATGATTGTTTGGATACACACGATGCTTCAAGTTGGTCAATGAAGTATTCCATTAATCATGGTGGGCTAAAATCACAGGAGGTACTTGATGTCATTATGAAGAATGGGTACAGTTTCAAAGTGAGAACAGACAAAATTCTCGCTGTACCAGACCTTCACGTAAATTCAATCAGACTTATCAAGTCCTCTCTTCAAACTGCTCATGTATCTATAATTTTTTTTCAATTCTGCTCCGAAATGTGTCACCAAAGTGCCTATTTCACACTGGCTTCAGATAGAGCCATCAGTTTCAAACAAGTGCCTCTAGAAGAGCCTACTCAGTATATAAAGCGCCATTCTGACGAAATTCTGTAAATGATTTTTGAAATTGCTACCTTACTGCTCTCAGGGGTTATGGCAAAACCTGGAGGTGCTCCTGGATGTATCATCAATGAAACCGTGATTACTACCGGAATGGGCCCTCAAACTCCTACATTAGGTTATACAATTAAATCTACCGTTTCTGGTCCCAATACCATGACTTTTACTGTGGTCAATCCAAACAGACAAGACTTTCAAGGTATCTTGATGTATGTCGCCAATTCTGCAAACAGGAAAATAAGACTTGGTAAATTTACATCAATGGATATGAAGAAATTCAAATTTCAAAATGCAACAACATGCCAGAAACAAGGAGTTACTGGTGACCCATCTGCTACCGTTACTCATGCTATACCTGCACGTGTAGGACTAAATACAACATTTACTTGGACTGGTACAGCGGAAGAGATGAATGGTAAAGATAATAACTTGTTTGCTGTTATTGCATCTTTGGATCCTGGTGCTACTGGGAAAGCCAAATGGCAAATTGTCCCACCAGTTAAATTACACGATGATGCAGATGGGCATAATCATGAAGGACATGGGAGTACTGGAGGAACTGGAGGATCAAGTGGAACTGGCGGATCTACTGGTGGTAGTGGTTCAACTGGAACAGGCACTTCGTCTCAAGCTAGTCAAACTGCTATATCAGAAGGTTATTCATCTACCATGACTTTTGCGGGTGGGCTAACAGCATTCCTCTTTGCTCTTCTATAATGAACTAAATGAATTCTTCTGTAATATAATCATACGTCATTCTAGTTTTGTAAACATTCAATGAAAACAATGAGACATAAAGTGACATCTGTAGTATAAGAAAATCTCTATATAATGAAAATCAACTACGTTCAAATTGTCTTTGCT
>JADGIX010000198.1:0-26223 GCA_027595885.1 Globomyces sp. JEL0801
CCATTTTTGAGTCTTTGTTTTAGCGTCCAGTTTAATCCAAAAAATGAAATCAACTTGCTTGTACTCGCTCCATTTTCAATTGTACATCCATCAAATTGAAATTATAAAGCGTTTTGTTTGTTGATATCCATTGCTAAATTAAACTCTCTTGTTAGTAGAAAGAATGTTATGTGATTCTTTCTGATAGTTTAATTCAATTAGTTGGAGGTTTCTCTAATGAGTTCAAGTGATTGGATTCTCCTTTGGAAGTTTTGGACGAGAAGCAAATCGAAAGGGCTAACATCAAACACAGAAGGTTCTGTCAAATACAAAAGTAATTAAAAACAACATTCTTTGACTCCTCTGATTGGTGTTCCGTTCTGAAGCATCGGAAATTCCCCATTCGAAACTGACTTGGTTACATCACAGCCAGGTCATACCAACCAGTTTTAATGATTAAATAAACATGTGTAATGACAGTACTTGTAAAAGTCAGTAATTAGGTAGTGGAACACTGAATAGTTACTAGCATATAGGATAAAACCAAGTATAGTTCCTAATTTTGCCATCAAGAACAAATGAAGAATCACTGTTAAAATGTGATATTTTGTAACTTATTTATATTTTAATACTACTGCAGACGGTTGTCACAGATTTCTAGTTTTCAAATCAGGTGTTTGTTTAGCTAGGAATCGTAGTAACATACTCACTTTTGACTTTCCAGGGTAGTATCGTGGAGCATAAGCTGACAGTGTATCGGAAAAAACAGAATCAATAACAGTACTCTCTGGAATCATACTGGTACCATTTGGGCTATCAAAGTTAATTAAGAACACAAACCCAAAAATACTAATAAGCTGGTATAGTATTTTATACGATCCTGGCCTTCGTATATACAGGTTGGGGAACACAAAGAAAATCCCTCTTGACCCTGTTAAATCATTCAAGTTGCGGGACTCTGCAATTGTATTCCCAATTAGATTATTTCTTGATTTTTTCTGTAGCTGCCCATCAGGTTCAATAGAGTATAGAGTTGCAGTTACCAAAAAGTGACCATCACTAAGTATCAGTATCTAGACCCCAGTTCATACAATATTGGCGACTCTGAAGAATGTTTCAGCTTCAGGATTGGAGTCTATTTTGCGATGAGTGCAACTTTCGTTACCGGGTTAATAGACCTAAAGTCATAATTTCCAGACCCACAACATCTTGCTCGGTTTGCTTGATCTAGCATTTCAAGTTTAGGTGACCCTTGATTATTATCAGTAGCGGCCATAGTGCTAGTTTTTTACGTTTTATCGAGTTGTTTATATGACTTTCTTATGGTAAAGAGAAAACGAAAAATGTTTGGTTGTTTGAAGTTGATTGGGAAAACGTAAAAAGCAAGTAAAATATTTTCTAGTTTTAATAATGGGAAACAGTTGCCTATGATCGAATGAGAGTATTTTAGAAAGTAAAGAAATGTTATTAGAATCTCACTCAATTAGGGAAGTGAAATACGTTGCTTAGATAGATTAAGCTGTAAGAGATTACAGATCATAGAAAGTAAAACTTTTACTTGTAATAAAATGGTTTATAAATTTAATTCAACATAGTGTAATTTTTTAAGGATTTCAAATAGATTATAATGATGAGTCAGTGCGGAAATCGGAATAGGATGATTTTTCCAAAATAATTCCGACAATGATTCCAATACTTATGATTTTAAGTTGATGATCTAATGGATTACTTTAACATCAAGTATTTATGACGATTCTCTTAGTTACTAAAACCAGTAAGGTTTTGGCAAACTGTTGAAATGGTTGAATTCAGATGTGGCGTTAAGACTATAAATTGGGTTCTGTCACAACAAAAAAATTTGATCTATTTTTCTTCGTTACTTGACTGTTACCAGTTTCGCAACTTGTTGGCACTAAACTATTGTGAATAACAGAAAGTAACCAAGTTTAATCGATCCCTCTGATTGACAATGATCAGAGTATGGAAGATGAAGGGGTTTTAGTAAGTCAAGTCTTACACTACCAACATACTTGGTGTCTTTTGAAGATTTCCCCTTATGGTAAAATGAAGACAGAAAAGGAGTTTAGATATGGTTATAATGCGATGCTCGAAAAACAAAGAAGAAGAAAGTGTGACGAACGGATGTGATGAACTTGAGCCAGTGTTGCAATAAGGCAAAGCAAGATGGCAAGCGAAGGACTTGAGCCAAGAAGAGCAAGAAAGTGAAGCAAGAGCATGAGCGGGAACATGAGCTAATGGGGCAAAATGGTGAAGCAAAACCGTCAAACAAAAACGAATAAGAAAATATGAAACTACCGAGATTATGAACAGACGAAAGAAAACCGATGTGAGGGATTTGAGCGAACGACGCAAAAGAATGAAGCAGAAGAAAATTGAATGAAATTGAAAGAAAATTGAATGATATTGAAAAGAAAAATGGAGGCAATCGTGTTAGATCATATCTATAATGGTGAAAAAACTATGTGTAGACGTGGCAAGTGCAGCGTATGTTCTACATATAGTTTAACATTAATAAATTGAATTTTTTTACCAAACTTGTTATCTCAAAAGAATTGCAGTAAAATAGTCACTACAAGTTAATTTAAAAAGATGTGTGATAGGATCTCCAAGAATTAGTGTTACGGGCATGACTGTTACCAGTATCACCTTCTCGATCCACCAATGACCGAAACTGGCAAATCGGGTTTGCGTTCAAGTTACACTTGATGTCCATTTACTAATCCGAATTCTGACTAATTCTGTTGATCTTAAGTGATTTATCTATATCTATTAGGTAAAAGAATGAGATGGAATGATATTTATTAAAAACAAGAGTGGAATTATCCACCCGATAATGTATGGTAAGAATAATCAAGCTAAACATCTAAATGAATGATCATGACGGTAGCATCATCATAACGATTGAGACCATCAGCAAAAAGTCCGTTTCCAGTATCTCCTTCACGATCTACCAAGGAGGCACAGACAACAGATAAAGCCTCTTCAAAAGAGCTCGGAAGAGATGAATCAGAGCACATGCTTTTATCATCAAGCGATAAATCGGTCAATTCATTAATCATCGAGATCGTTTTATCGAGTACTTGAGTATTTTGAGTTTGTGTGTTTGGAGCTTTAAGGTGATCCCATAGTCCATCAGTCGCCATGATGAGTATATGTTCGGTAGGATCCAATTCGATAAAAGTGATATCAGGTTTACAAGATAATACTGGCGGCTTGATTTTAAACAACAGATCGCCTAGGGTAGCGGTAAGGTTTAGAGTACGACGGTGAGAACAACCGACGTCAGATATATGAGCAGAGAGTGGACGAAAAATACGAGAATTACATAGTTCGGTATATTGACGGGATCCACGTTCGTTTGGATGTTGAACATTAACATGAAGTACAATCTTTCCAGAGCCATCCAAAAATAAACCACCATTGTTGTGTATATCAAATACTTTATCAGGATGCATCATATTATGATCAATTGAAGAAAAAACAGGAGACCATTTTTTAGAGTATGAAGAAGGTTTAGCTATCAGAGTTCTTGAATCACCTACATTACAGTTGAGTACCCAACCAGGTTGGATGATATTAACGATCATGGTACAACCATCATCCATTGGTTTTTTACCGACAGAACCTTGTCGGCACCATTCCTGATATTCCAATGTTTTAATAAGTGTATATTCGTCATCCAGCGATTGATAAATATCGGTGATGAGAGAGATCAATTGAGACTGATGAGATTTAATAGAGAAATTCCAATTATTAGAGTTGAGCAGTGCTAGTAGTTTAGTAGCCAAACCATTGATAAAGAATAGAGGAGCTTCATGACCAGCATGACCGTCAGCAACCAAGAATATTTTATGATTGTGAATGGAGATATAATCGGAAGGAGGGGTGAGTTTGGTAGGGAAGAAAGAGTCCTCGTTGTAATCATGAAATGGTAGAGGAGAGTTTAAAGGAGGGATGAATTTATAACCTTTCTGTTGATGGCAATGCCAAGTGATGACTTGATTAACAAATTCGGAATCAGTTAATGTAGCCAAAGAGTCATCAAGAGAGGAGTATATACTAGTATCGTTGATTAAATTCACACCCATTTGAGAAAGAGGGTAAAGAAATTCAGTTGATGTATAAGGGATGAAGCAGAGAAGTTTCAGTGATAAAACAAGCAACTACCACTGACTACCAACAGGCGTAAGAGTGACTGACTACTAGCTTGCCATTCATTATAACTACTATAAAGTAAAATAATTACCAAGTATGAATGTAATAAATTCGTAAGTGTCGGAGATTCTTTACCATGCAAAACTCTTCTGTGGTTGCTAATCACTACAATAACAGACCGGATGTTGGTACGTTTCTTTGCTCCTCTCTCTATGATCAATATCTATTATAAAGAACTTGTTACTAACTCTTCCAGGTGTCAAGCATCGACAACTGTCTCCTATCTTTCATATGAAAAACTTTAATAACTGGACCAAGTCTATGCTTATTAACCAATTCACTCATCCAAATTATACTGTACTCGACCTTTGCTGTGGAAAAGGTGGTGACTTGCTCAAATGGTATTACCAACTTCTATCCAATTCTACCTTTCTCTATTACTATCATAAAGTACTAGTATCTCAACGTGTAGGAAACAATGCAATATATCACATTTACTCGGATTAGACATCGCTTCCGTGTCTATTGAACAAGCTAAAAAAAGATACAATGATGGAAGGTTTAGATTCAAAGCTCATTATAAAGCTGTTGATTGCTTCTCAGTAATCTTTACTATATTGATTCCCAGGATCAACTCACAAGTGCATGTCAAGGTTGGATTTTTGATGTCGTTTCCGTTCAGTTTGCTTTTCATTATTGCTTTGAAAATGAAGCAAAGGTTCGCTCTGCTTTACAATCCATTGCCAATGTTTTAAAAACTGGTGGTGTTTATTTTGGAACAATTCCTAATTCTGCTCTCATTGTAAAGAAATTGCTCGCTCTTAATGGTACTTTCTTCTAAATTCCACAACTTATTCTGTTACTCACCTTGTCTCAATCTTTCTCTTTCCTCAATCTATGAGTGTCAACGACTCTACACCCACTAACTACTATTCGTGTGTAACACTTTATCCATCATTATATACTACTCTCTCACATTGGTTTCTCTCACAATCTATCACTCACCACCATATCTACTAACTAGCTAACTAACTCTATGTTCCTCTCTCACAGTCTATCAACATATTACCAAACTTGCAATACTAACACTTTTATAGGTAATTTTCACCACTATAACAATAGGCGACGATCGCAAGTTTGGAAATAGCATCTATTCAATAGAATTTGAACAAAAATCCTCATTTCCTATTTTTGGTCATAAATATTGGTTTCGTTTGGAAGATGCTATTGATGATTGTCCAGAGTATTTGATTCATTTTCCCACTTTGCAAAAGTAATTTTACAATTATTCATTCATTAACTGATACCAACAAGTAAAGATATGCACATGGTTGAGATTATACCATATAGTCATTTCCTAAAGTTATTCTCATTCATTTAATTTATACTATCAATTCCGTTCATTATTATAAAATCTAAAATACAAATCTAATGGTTTAGAATAGCAGCTGAATATGGACTAGAATGTATTCTACATAGAACATTCCATGGTAAATTTATCCATCTAACGTCAAGATTATTTTAATGACAATTATGAAAAAGGCATGTATCTATTGGAACGTATGAAAGTATTTGATTCAGCTGGGAATATTTCGTTTGATGAATGGGAAGCTTCTGGTACATTCATTTTCTTTTTATTCTTTGTAGGTCTTTATTCGGTTTTTGCATTTAGAAAAGTTTGATTTTTTCAAGTTGTTATTTTGTATTTTGATTTTTGTCGTATTCTTGGTCATTGTTTGATCTCGTTGTTTATCATGATAAATCAAAACTTCATTTATCCTGTTTCTTTTTTCGTTCATTCGTTATCTATTTGCCCTTTTTTAAATTGAATCTAATTTGAAGATTCGTTCAAAAAAGAATAATTTCAAGATTAAACACAAACAGAAATGAGATTTAAAAAAACAAGAAATGAGTTAACACTGAAAGTATATATTCGATATTGCCATTTAACTAGACATACGAGTCACCTAAAAAGAATGATTAAACATACACTTGTAAATAATACCTTATCGAGTACAGTTTCGTAACTGACTTCAGATAAATCAGTTCCTTGGACTTCAGTGTAAACACCATCCAATTTCTTTCTTAATCCATCTTTAGATGATGCGTAAAGCATTTTTTGTTTAATCTTGGCAGTATCTGGTGACCTACAAAAATATTAATTTATCATCACCAGTGAATTTTTTTCTAATAACAAGAAAGAATAAATAAAGTAATGAAAACAATCCATTGATTGTGTTAAAGGTTAATGGTGTGGAGTACAAGATCAAATTCAACCCTGGTCGAAAAGATCATGAAGAGAACCAAAGAAAACACCGAATAACAAAACCTTACCAAGCATAAAACAAAAGTTTGTTTCGGATACCATCAGGGGTAGGGAATTCGAAATCATAAACGGCATAACGACAACCATCTTTAGGTAATTGAGATAAAAATTCATCATAAGTTCCTTTTTCTGATTTATGCAATACTCCAATGGTAGTGAAATCATCAGATAAAGAGAAGATGATGTAACGGTATGATTTTTTTAACTTTAATTCTTGAAATACTTCGACAGCGATATCTTGAACTTGAACTCCACTAGACTATCTTTTAATATTGATCTTCTCTTAGTTAAAAGTCTTTAAAAGGGGGATTTCATTTCATTGATTTTGTTCACTTACCATTTTGTTTTGGAAAAATTGAAATTTGTGTGTCTGTGTTTTTGACCTTTCAAGCCACCAAAATCACAATCAAAATCACGAAAAAAAAGCATGAAGAGACTGGAAAAGCAATGATATTGTAGAGGGAAGGTTAGTATCTAACCGTAGTTGATTATAAAATAATTTAGTTTGTTGTAATAGAATCTAATATACATAAAAATAAAATAGGATTACAATAATAATAACATATAAGTGATGAGACTCAATAGTAGTGTTGGTTAAAGTGATAACACGCGACTACCTTTCTTTTGTCAAAGTCTTACTTATAAAATTTCAAGTTGGTAAAACTAAAGAAAACTAGATATCAATCCAATACCTAATAGCAACTATAAAGGTATCCAAAAACAAATCCAAAGAAATCCAAATAACAAACCAAGAAATGGATCAACAGAACCTAAATCCAAAAAACTCCAAATCAACTCAAATTCCATTCAAAGGATCAAGTTGGACATTATCGATCTCTCACTCAAACAATAATCTAACTATATCTTTATCAAATCAACATTTAAGTTACCAAGCAAACTATTCAAACTCTTATATAGAAAATCTAACTCAAAAAACTGGAAACTTTAAGAAATTCCAGATATTTATTGATATGTTGACAAACGCAATTCAAAAAAACCATTCTTCATTATCTTTAGAAATATTAACTCTCAATGATTTACAAACTAATCAATTGCAGACTAATCCTAAACCAAACAATACTATCGATGATAAATTATATTTAATCTTGACTTATGCTGTTGCTTTTGATAGAGTTCATTACCCATTACCATTACAATTACAAAACTCTTTAGATAATTCATCACAATTAAAAATCAAGAGTTTAGAAATCGATTATGCGAATGCATTGAAAGAATTATCTATGGTATGTACTAAAGTTATTTGGATTTGGTTTCTCCATTCACTTTATGATTTAAATACTAATTGTTTAGTTGATGAAAGAGAATGATCGATTACAATACGAGTTGAAACAAAAATCAAAAACGGATTTACAGTAATTTATTCTTTAAAGAATTAAAATTGATAGAATACAAAATTTACCAGATTTTGAATTAAAGGTATCAAAGATAAGTCGAGATTTGAAAAAAATCGATCCTGGAACTTGTCGACATTATAAAATTCATCAAAACCTTGAATCGATCATCATAGATTTACTAGTATCATATTACTACAAGTTAATGTTAGGATTTGGTATCGTTAGATGATATACCCTCACGAGATTCCAATCATTCTCGTCCTTCTTCTCTCATACGATCCAATAATTCCAAAAACAGATTGTAATTGCATTTATTATTTATTTTATTTGTTAGACAGACAAAATCGAATGATTCGGTAGGTGGTAGAAAAAAGGGATTAGAGTATTCGAGAAAGTATTGTTTTTTAAACATGATTTTGATTGTAGATCTACTTCTTCAAATGAACCATCAAAATCAAGATTGTAAGTCAATTCACTTGTATCTTAACATCCATTTAGATCCACAAAGAAAAATGAGATCAAAACGAAATTGTAAGGAATGTATTGTATTCATCTGAATTAGTTTGAAGAAATCAACTGAAAATCTATTGTCAAGAAGGTAATATGGATTTTTAATAACATTAGTGGTTATAAAATAATCAAATCAGAACCTTTAGAACAAGTCAAAAGATCATCAAGTCAATCCAGTAACTTGATTTGATTTTTAAACCAAATAGGTATCAAACGACACACCTCTACGTCACCTTTTCAACGATTCGATCCTACACAGTATTGAAACCCTTTTTTTTATAATGATAGATATGTTCGAGAAAAGGAAGCCAAATTGAAACGATCTCGAAGGTATCTAAAACAAAATTCATTTTCTAGTCGAAATCATTCCAGATCAAATTCAACATCAGGATCAATAAATCAATTATCAAGATCATCTAGTAAGTAATTTCAATCATTGATTTCAAAAGGTGTGAAATCAGATACTTCTAATCAACACAAATCAAAATTATTGTATAAATCAACAAATGAATATAAATCTAAACAATCAATGAATTCTAATAGACAACGTCAATCATCAAGTGATCGAATAAACCAAAAACCAAGATTGATGAAAACAGAAACGGATGGCATGAAATCTAAAAATCGTAATCGATCATTATCAAAAGATCGATACATGGATGGATATGATATAGATCATCAACAGGATCAACCACCATTAATTGATCTAAGTGTACCGATGGTAGATTATCCTTTGATTCCTTTAAAACAATCTTCATTGGATACGTTGGATTCCGATGGTATTGAATATCGATTAGAACAATTACAACTGTTTTTGAAAAATTCTTTAAATTGATTAAATACTTTTTTAAATATATTCCAGATTTAATTTAAAGTATCTTTTTTTGTAGTATGATAAAAATAGACATGATCTAGAAGTATTCCAATTTTTATTACCAATTCAAATAATGACACTTACAAATGAAATCAATCATAACTAAGTTGAATTTCACCACCAACAGGAGCATCCAAATCATGATAAGATTTAATAGATCGACGTTCATTCCTTGGACCTTCACGACCACGTCGTTCATAATTACGATCACGATAATCTGGTCGATAATTTCCATTGTTACGTTCTCGATTGGTTGATGTATTTTGGAATGATTTCATTTCCAATTTATTGAAATCTTTGCAAAAGTTATTAAAATATTCGGTTTCAATGGCTACTTGACTTATCACTTGTTCATGTTTGGATTTGATATGTTTACGTACAAAATCATCTCCTCGAAATAATTTTTGACATTCCGTACATCGATATTTGGATTCACTTTCTTTTCGAATATATAATGAAACTACTTTGTCTTGTTCCAATTCTACATCTTTGAAACCAAAAGTAACCATGGCATCTGGAAGGTTGTATTGTCCCATTCGAAGTTTGACCCTTGAATCCAATTTAGATAACCAAAATACTTTTGAACTCATTTCTCTTAAAGTTGAAAGTGGTTTTCTTGATGGTAATGCACCTCTACGTGAATGATCTTCTGGACAAGTAGATTCGACACCTATGTAAAATTGAATTAGTTTCTATTTGTTTTAAATACCACTATAATAATCATAAAAATGAACTAAATAAAGATATAGGATATAATAATCAAGTTGTTTTTTGATTGATGCAGTTTGAATTCCTTTATCTTCTTCATCCATTTCATTTGAATCTTCGGTTGGAGGAATAGTTGGTAAAATGATTTCTTGTAATCGTTTTTCAATTAGAAAGCAACCATGATCTTCATCAATACCAGCTTCCTTGTCCAATAATTTCGCAAGCTCTTTAATTTGAGTGGCATCATATTGTAGTCGTGAAGGTTTTTCACTATGAGCTGAAAATGATCTGGCAGAGAATGTCATTTCACGTTGAATAGCAACACCTAAATAAGATTCTCCAATCTAATAATCAGTTTTACTGTAAATACTTGTTGACCATCAACTTTGGCTAATGCTGCATCTAAATCACTACCATTTTCTAATACAATCCAACCTAATCTTGACATTCGTTTATCGGGTCGTGGGTCAGTTAATTCCAAATATTTAAACCCAGGAATTGTTTTACATAACTATACAAAAAGAAATTAGTATACGTGATGACAAAAAACCTCTAAAATATCTTCTCTTTTGATACTAGAGGAAATTCCTTTGATGAATAAAGAGTATGGTTTAATAGGATCTAATAGAAATGGAACTACTTGACTTTCCTCCATCGGTTGATCATTTTGATTCTGATTCTCCTCTTCATTTGAATGTTGAGGTGGACCACCATTAACATCTTTTTCAACTTCATCAAATGATACTGCATCAAATTTTCCATCATTCAAATCAATTTCGAATTGTTCCAATACTTCCTTTTTTCTTTGATAGATTTGATTATGAAATGGTCCAGATAGTTCAGGATGATATTTTTCCTTGAACCTTGGAATTTTTTAAAAAAGTTTTTGGTTACCATTCATCTTGGAAATGAGATTTGAATAGTTTATCATTTTGAGTTTTTGTGAATGTAATACGATAAACATCATATCGACGTTCAACTTCATCTTGTTCCAATGGTGGTTTGCCTTGTCGTTGATTCTTTTCTCTGGTGTAATGAGCAAAGTCTCTTAAATCCATCATGATATCATCTTTTAGTGGATCTCTGAATATTTAAATATTGTTCATAATCGTACCTAGACTCACGATCTCTTCTGTACATATCATCACTACGTCGTCGAGGGGAATAAGACCGTTGCCTACGGGGATAGTCTATATTGAATGAGTATTTGATTCTATACCATCGTCGTCCCTTCTCCTTCTTTCATCCCGTCCATAACTATCTTGTCGATAATCACTCATGAATTTTCGAGAAAAAAAATGTTGCTAGATAATTGAATATTTTAGAATGTCAATTGACGTCTCTTACTTTGAGTACATAGTTTTTCTCATTCAAAGGATTTAAGTAACAATCATTTGATTGTTTGGAAATAGATACGTCAAAATGCAAGATTTTATATCAAAATGAGATGATTGCTAATTTATTTAGTCGAATAGTCCAATTTTTTAATCGAAAAGACCGAATCCCATGTCATCATCAGATTCTTCCTTTTCTTCTTCCTTTTCTTCAGCGACAGCTTCGGCAGCAGCGGCTGGAGCACCAGCAGCAGCAGCACCGGCAACTGGGGCAGCACCACCAGCAGCACCAACGTTGAAAAGAAGAGCACCGAGGTCCTTTCCAGCTAAAGCTTTAGCAAAGATGGAAGGCCAGATAGGTTCAACTTCAAGTCCAGCAGCGGAGATGAGGGAGGTTAATTTATCGGCGGTAATTTCGAGACCTTCATCTTGTAAGATGAGGGCGGCATAAACACAAGCAGCTTCGTTGAGAGAGAGAGACATTTAAATGAACTTTGAAACTAATTTAATCCTATAAAATTAGATGGATGGATTGATTTATACCGAAGGGAAGTAACAAAATTGTTAAAGTGAATTGTAATTGAAAAGTCTAAAAGAATGTTTGAGTGTGGCGTAGTAAATTAGATTTTAACTTTTAAAAGAAAGTCATTGAATAGAAATAGATGGTCGAACAAACTGTTCGAGTTCGTAGGAACTCTAATTATAATAAAATTAATAACAAAGTAGATGTTAAACAAACACAGATAAGTAATATAACTATAGTGTATATATTGATACTCTTACAACTATATTGTACCCTAGTATATAGTTGTATAATACTGTTTATAATAATTGTCATGATTTTGAATTGTTTTTTTCATCACATGGAATTTAAACTACGACGTTGATCATATGATAAGATCCTGTTTAAACAAACACTTCAAAACTTGACTACAGTACCTTCAATAGAATGTCAAATCATACTTATATTACTCTACTACCAAATGAATTATTAATCATCATATTCTCTTACTTATCAGATTTAAGTCTATTAGGTTCTTGTTCAAGAGTAAATCATAATTGGAATTCCGTTTTAAAATCTTATTTATGGTCTTCTCCTAATATCTCCTCTCATAAACAATTTGCTTTATTAGCAAAATCTACTTCTTACCTTAAACAGAAAAATTTGGTTTTAAAAATTATATTATCCTGTCGATTAAATGAAGTATCAAGAAACTCTCCTACTTTATCATCCTCTCTAACATTACTGTTGTCCTCTCCTGCTGTTTCTCTTACTAATTTAGATATTTCATTCTGTAAAGGGATCTCAAATCGTTGTTTGATTAAACTGGCTAGTCAATTAAAATCTTTAACGTTTTTAAATGTCTCTGGAACAAGTAAAACGGATCAAACAATGGAAAAAATACTTCGAAATTGCACTCAATTAGTTCATCTAAATATCTCTTGGAATTTGGCACTGACTGATACAACATTGGTGCATATTGGCTACTACTTACCAAAGCTTCGAGTATTGAATTTATCAGGGTTATCAAGAGTGACTGATTTGGGAATAATGTCTCTTTCAAGATCAATAACTACCCATATCCCTTTTGTTCCAATCTTATCAGAGCGTTTTCATTCAATGTCAAGTTTTTCGACTGATCCACTCAAATCAACTGATTTGGTTGACAAAAAGCAATCGGAATTGGAGCTGATCTATATTGCTTATTGTAATATGGTCTCTTTGTATGGTTTACAACAGTTACGTGAATGTTGTAAACGTTCATTACATATCTCTATGAATGAAATGGTAGAATGACATATCTTAACTTTTTTACCTTACTTTCTTAATTGCTTTTGCTTTTTATTAATATAAATTTAAACTACCGCTAATTAGTTTTTTCTATTACATAGTGCAGGAAACCTAATTAAAAAGTTGAGTTTATAACCGACTTTAACGCGTTTTCTTGCTTTTGTCAACTGCAGATGTTGAAAATCAACCCATTTTGGAAACGAAAACGCAAACCATTGCAACGATTGATAGAGTATGTAAAGAATCAAACATGGAGTTACTATATAGTTGAATTGATTATGTTGGTAAAGTTTTCTCACTTACAATCAGAACGATATTGAAGGTCTAAAGATTGAATTGAACAAAGTGAAAGATGTAACAAATCAATTAAACTTTCCCAGTTTATATTGGACAATACAAAATGAATCTTTGGATAAAAATCAGATTGGAGACTCCAATTCAATCATTCAAGAATACTCCAATCATTACAAAGCATTCAAGGCATTATTCAATCGAGATAATGAAAATGCCCATTATTCCGAAATATTACTTAATGAAATTGGATTAGAGCCAACTCCATTAACGTTTGCAATAATGGTTGCTAAAAAGTCACGATCTTTTGAGATTGTAGAGTTATTGTTAAATCTAGATGTTGATGTAAAATTCTATCACGTCTTGCTAGCAATTACCCTTCGATGGAACAATAGTGACATGCTATTGAAACTGTTGTTGAAGTTTGATAGTTTTGATGTTCCATGGTACGATATGCCTTACGTGAAAGTGTATATGAAACGATCACCACTCACATACAAAGATGAAGATAGTAATGGGGCAACTGAATTTATGGCGAAGCGTAAAGCAAATATGGAACGTATGAAAGTACTACATGAAGCGTATTCGACTCGTTTAAATTACGGATCATTCAATAGCATTAGAGATTCAAATGCAACATTGAATACAGAAACAACAGCAACAGAATCAGAATCAATTGATCGATCGTCTAAAAAACAGACAACATCTTGTGAATTAAAAAGATGTACTAGAACTAGATTGAAGGGACAACATAAATTCACTGTAAAGATCACACCACAAGAAAGAGAATTATTGATTGAAAAGTTGAACGTCACAGTATTTAGTAGGACAATGTTTGGTTTTATCATCACAATGGATGATCCAAGTCAAACACTTTATTTACTTTCCATAATTCCATGGCCAAATGCGCCTTATGATAACTCTTTACTGTCTTCATTGGTGACTCATTGGAATTGTCGTGATTTTTACAATCTTTTGAAATCAAATCCTTACCTGTTAACAAAAATGTGTCGAACATCAAATGAAACGCTCCTAGAAATGATATTGAAACAAAAAGATCATATGCTGTTCAATTGGATTGTAAAAGAAGATTATTTTTATAACTTTCTTCGCGATCATATGGCTAAATTGGGTGTGTCATTGATTCACTACTTGGGTACTGAATTAATGAGACAAACAGGGCGACCAAATGAACGAAGAAGTTGGGTTATGAAGCCACATAGTGCTGAAATTGTATTTGATTCATTCAGAAGATTGATCAAGTTAAACTGTGATATATCAAGAGTGTTAAATCGACAAAGTTTGTTGCATACATTTCTACTACACAAACCAATCCCTAATGAAAATTGGATGGAAGCGATAAGATTAGATGCAGTGGGACTCTTGATTAAAGCAGGAATTGATATCAATCAAGAATACTTTACACAAACTCCATTACACCTTGCATCAATGAATAATTTGATGTGGTGTTGCAAAACGTTAATTGATGCTGGAGCAAACACTCTTGCATTGAATGGTGACAAGCTGGATGTTTTGAGTGTTGCTAGTGTGAATGACGTCCCAAGATTATCCTTGATGTTGAAGCATGGCAGTGGTGTGATGAAACTATCGCATATCTGTCTACAAAAGATTAGGTTGCTACGTCAATCCTATTTGTTGGGTGACTATATGAAGACAAGATTCGGAATTGATTCGAATTGATGAATTGAATCAAAAATAATTTATTAAATTAATTCATATTCATCCTTTTAATGAGATCTGTATGTATATGATGTTATATACAAGTGTATTGAATGATTTTTACATGTACTTCTTTCATTAACACGTCACGTCAAAGGTTATTACAAATTTCAAAAATGATACAAGTAAAAGACTATTAAAATTAAAGTATAGAATCAACCCAAAGCAGTATATCAACGACAAATGCAATCGAGGTAAATCATCATTTTTCAAACATGAAGAGTTTCTGGAACCAATTGGAAAAATCAAGCACCTCAAAAGACATGGAAGGGAGGAGATAGACCAACACAAGATATGAATGTAGATGAAATGATTATGGCATCTCAATTATTTCTTCAAAATCGACAAAAACGATTGAAAAGTCTCATTGAATTAGATTCACAAAAGTAAAGCAATCAACTCTAATGAGACAGATATCAATTGGAACTTAAACAGCAAGGTTTGAATTTCTACGTGGAAAGATTGTAGGAAATCGTAAGTTTTTTAATAAATTCCAATTCAGTTTCCTCTCATTTTTTTACCAGATGTTGCGAGTTGCAAGACCTTTGTTTCGTTCCCATTCAATCACTAGAATTCCTTCCGTTATTTCATCCATCCGTTGGGATTCTACAACTACTCAAAATACAAAACCTCAATGGTTTGAAGCAATCTCTCAACAATTGGCAATCACTGGTTTAACCAATCTGAATCCATCCTTAGAAATACAAGAGAAATCTAGTCCTTTGAAGGTTTTAAGTAAGTGTTACATACTAACAACAGTTGTGGGAGATGTTGAACCAGATTCACTTGAAAAATTAAAATCTACACTAACTGACACTTTTGGAACTGTGCAAAAGGATATCAAGTTTGTTTCTATCTTTTTAACCATTGCAGATTAAATAACGTATCTTTTAATACAACGTATTCCAACTTGAACTGTCAATTTTTACAAACGAATGATTTGGTAGAAAATCTATTAACTCCATTTGAAAATGATGTTGTCATTCTTGTCACTCAAACTACTGAATCTAAACTATTCAAGAATTTGATGAATCAATTTTGGAAATCAAATCATTCGAATTTCTTGATAACTTTAGATTCTAAATCAGATGAGATCAAAGTAACCAAACAATTTGAACAAGAATTGGCTTCAATGATTCAATCAAAATTTACTACCTCAACTAGTGTTCCAATCCCTAAAATCATTGATCTAAATAATGTAAAGGTCAATATGAATATAAAAGAAATTTTGGATTTAAATCGAATCAAAAGCAATTCAAATCTGAAGATATTGAAGGATATTGAAAAATCTCATGAAATAGAATTGAATCGTTTCAACAAAATTCAAACTGTTTTAAATCAAACTATTGTAAAGTTTACTGATTTGGAAAACAAATTAAGGATTGATTTTGCAAATAATGATATTAAAGTTTTACAATCATCTTTTGTTGAAATTCATGAAACTGTTCGTGGGTATTTCAAATCATTACCATTTTGGAAGTTGTTTTGGAAAGTAGAAGAAGTTGTCCCAGAATTGAATGAACGTTTAAAAAGTTATAATTTAATCAAATCAGAGTATCAGGTATTTTATAGAGATTGGGTTTATTATTTTAGGTATGTGAATTGATACATTCATCCCTTAGATGGTATATGCTGTTGGTAAATTATACGGAGCAGTTAGCCAATTGAAACCTATCTTTGAACAAGAAGTGAAAGAAATCGAAAAACTCGTGTCAGATTCCACTCACCAAAGTGGCATTGAATTTAAAAATGTCTTTCATCTGAAACCCATTTTTACCGAATTTCAAGTAGATCCATTCTTTTTGCGTAATCATATAACTTCATATGATGATTCAAATCAATTTGCTTTGTTGTCCAAAAAACTTCAACGTGCTACCATCAATCAAAGTATATATCAATTGGGTATGGTTTTTGCATGTTTGGGATGTACCCATCTCGGAGTTCCATGGGCAATTTCTATTCCATCTGCAGTCTTGGGATCTGGATTTGGTATCAAAAACATATTCATAATATTTAGGATTGGCTTGGATGAATTTACGATACAAAAGTATTCAAACATCATTCTTAAATAATTTGTCTGAAGTTCATCAATCTCTTAAATATCGGTTATTAGTAATAACACTATTCTTAATTTGTAGGACATGCATGAGAATGAAATTCAACGTGTGAGTGAATCCGTTAATACTGCCATCACCAAAGTCAATGACGCACATTCAACACAAGTGAAGAAAATTCATGAAGAAATGGAAAAGACTCGGTTGTTGATTAAACAATTAAATCCATAATTTACCAAAAGCACTTGAGACAATAAATAAAATCATCTCAACTATTTGTTCAACCTGAGTTTGTTACGGTATGGTTGCTTTCATCTCTGTACAGAGTGATACTACTCCATAGACAAAGTTTTCAATTTTTAAAAATGGCTGATGAGGATATGAATTTGACGGAGCAAATCAAGCAATTAACGGATTCAACTATAGAGTCCTTCATCACAGAAGCATTTAAAGTATCTGAAAAATCAACTTCACAAATGTATCAAATTCATTTGGATGGAGTTCATCAACAATCAAAATGGCAATTTAAATCCATTACTTCAGATGTTGAAATCTCTTTAAAGTGTCCAGAGACTTCAAATGAAAGTAATCGTCAGATTTGGGGTATATCTATTGCATCTCAAATTGTTTAGGTGCTAGAGGTAAAAAGTTCATTCAACATACTCCAAAATCTATCTTTGATACAGTTAAATCAGTTACAGATCATACTCCGCACTTAGATCCGTTATTTAGTAAGTCCAATGTATATAGTTTAATAATATTTAGAGAATGGTAAAGTCGTCAAGACAATATTTAGTGAACAAAATGAGATCGGAGAAGAGATTGATGCCGCTGAAGTATCCTTATTGAGATACACGATGGGAATTCCTCTGGTATCTGATCGAGTTTTTCTATATTTGGAACGAAGAAAGAAGGTGCAAGTACAAATATTAGCGGAAGATGGAAGTATTTCGACGAAAAACGCATATGTAGTTGTCCTCAATTCTTTGGAAGATGATGGTAGTTTGGTTTCAACTTCAATTCCAAAAGAGACTTTTATAGTTGAGAATGGCACAGTACATGGAAAACTTTATGATACGGGATATTTGATTATGGAGCATAATAATGGTAGTTTTGTTTCGTATGTAGTGCAGGCAGATCCTTGTGGTTGGTTGCCTCCATTTATCATCAATATGTTTTGTCATGAGCAACCAATGGTATTAAATACGCTAGAAAAGTATTTAAACCAGCAATAGAAACTCACGCATTTTATTTCGATTCAGAATATAACTTTTTTTAGCAATATGCTGGTAGTATATCTCACGTTGCTATCTTAATGTTTGAACAACAGTTAATTTGTTGGTGTTTTATACTTGAAACACGCACCAATCCAGTACTGAGTTGATTAAAAACAACGACGATTTAAATGAGCAGAATTAGAGGAAGTTGAGTGTAATTGATTACATTAAACGTTCAATCAATGCTATAGAATACTACAAATCCATTGTTTGAAGGGCAAGGGAATTGGTATCACTTTTGTACGACAGGTCCGTTATCCGTTCCTCAATTGGTTTTCCCTGTCATCCTAAAAGCAAACTATCTTTATTAGAATTAGAAGGGACTTCAATTATGACTGCTATTCATCCGCTGGAATCTCATTTGTTGAATTCAAATGTTCATAATACTAATCGCCATGTCGACTTTGACGATCATTTGAATGTTCATTTGATTGATACTAAAACGATTCACACTACGTCAAAGTATAATGCTAGAATTCCTAAACTGTCTCCTATGAAATCAAATTTTCATGAAAGCCTTGCTCCAATTGAAGAGTCTGAGGAGGAGTTGAGTGACTCTCTGTCACAATTGGAACCAAAGAAGGATGATATACATGAAGATGAAAAGATTTTAGATAGTGAACACTTAGAACTGGAAAACAAGATGGTAAATTACATTAATTGACAATCATAGGATGGAAACGTTAAAGTTGAGGATATGAACAACCTGAATAGAATTGAACAGACGGCAATTCCACAGGAATCAAATGAAATACATTCAGGTTTAACTGTAAGACTGTTTTGTCCCTCATCCATAGATTGATACAAAGTCTGTCCATCCTTTGGGGAGTGGAATATCTCCACAATCACCAATGATTAAAACTCCAAAAAGAATATCTTCTTTACTGAAGAGTAGTCCGATTACTAAAGTGCCAGTAACCATATCAAAATTCTAAATATTTCTTAGGTCGGTGCAGAAAAAAGAATTTCACCAATTATTGAAAGTTCATCTGCCAATGAATCATCAAAACTACCTGCTATGAAAGTCAATGAAACTAACATTACATCTAACGAAATGAAGCCGTCTCTTGCTTCCATGGAAGATACGTCAGTGGTTCGACGACAAGCGACAGTTCTTCAAGTGGAAAATTTGTTGGTTGGTGTACCGGAAGAAGAAGAGAAAGAGTTTAATCATACTGACGTAAAAATCGATAAACAAACTGAAGAGTCAAAGCAAACTAGAGATTCTGTAAAATTCGAGAAGGCATTTGACAATGCAAAAGTAGAATCGCTTTCGAAATCTGTTGATAAAGAAATAGAAAATCTGAATAAGACTGGTAGAATTAAAAGGAAACCTGTGAAATATTCCATAGAATTGGACCCAAAGTCCCAACAGCTTCAAGTAGAGACTATTGAAGTACCATCACCAGTCAGCCCAGCCGATTTACCAGCAGAAGCAGTAGCTAAGAGATCATTGGCATTAGTGACTCCCCCACCTCCGCTTCCACCCCGTGAATTAACTTATATACCAGTTTCAATTCCAGCTAGAATAGACTCGAGGCTCTCACCTGCTGCTCACCAATCTCAGCAGCAAAGAACAGACCCCAATCTGTTGGGCACGTTCCATTTACTTGAAGAAGAATTGGAAATTTCTGAAACAAACTTAATCGAAAGTATCAATAGAGAAAATACTGGTAACGATTCGTTTAATGCAACTTCGGATGAAAAGAAAATAGAACGCATGTCACATGTGGGATTTTCTCATGATGACGAAGTAGAATTAAGAAGAAAGTCGAAACGTGATGAACAACGACAGAACATAAACGACCTCATTTCCTCATTCGATTTAGTCACTCAGGGTATGAATGACTTAACAGATGAAGAATCTATTGAAGATGCAAAGCGTGATGATTATGTGTTTTCTGAAACAGAACCTGTCAATGATACATATCCTAATACAGAAGAAACTTCGAGAAGGGTTTCTTTATTGATGTCGTTTGTGAACTTGTCGACTTCAGATGAAGATCAGCACAGTTATCGATATAGTGCCACGAACGAACATACTTACCGAGAGGAAACTAATTCTAACTCCAGTACAAATGATCATATTGTAGATGAAACTAAACTCTCGAATATTAAGCCTTTGGATAATAGCTTTGATTTCTCTATGGAACCAGCATTGACAACTCAAGAGCGAGTGATTCGTCAATTTGATGAAAGCAGTGAGGAGTCAGAATCGACAAGAAGACAATTATCTAGAAAGCGAATATCCAGAGGAAGAAGCTCATTGCGATCTTCTATGTATTCCATAGCTAGAAGTGATAATGATAAACAAGAAAGAAACTTTGTTGATGAATCTGGTTACTTGCATCCTCTGCCGATCGACTCAAACTCTGTAATATCTTATCAGCAACCATCCGAATATGATCCAAGTATGTTTAATAGTACGATTTCCCGAGATTCGTTATCTTATGCACATTTTACTCCAGAAATCAGAGCAACTGCTGATGAATCATTATCAAGAAGCTATTCAGAATTGTCTTATTATATGGGAACAGGAGAGAGAGAAAATAGATATTCTCAACAAGGATCTCGACTTTCTAATGTGGTTGATTATTCTTTTACAGCCGAATTATCAGACAATCAAAAAGTAGAAAGTTCAGGTATAGTTTTGGAAAGAAAAGATGTGGATTACTATGAAGAATATAATACTGAAGTTGATACTGAATCAAAATCAGTTCGTCAATCAAGTGGAAAACTTACTTCCGAGAAGTTGGTAAGCGAAGATGTAGAGTATATGAATGATGCTGATAATGAATCTGATTCTGCAGCTCCTGGTTCTGGTTCTTCAGAGTTAAACAGTTCTAAATTACAGTCTAGCGAATTGGGCAGAGAGATTTTAAGAAAGCGTAAATCTAGAGGTAGATTGTCAATTCATCAATCGTCTTTGATTGAACGTGTTTCTATGTCTAAGGAACGTGCAGACAAAAAAGATCATTCCACAAACAGTGAAAGCAGTAATGAGAGAGCCTCTTTAAGAAAACGGCAATCAAGAGGGAGACTGTCTCACAGTTTATCACGGCGGCTATCACTGAAAATTGATCCAAATGTAGAAAACTATGTACAACACTCTGATACTTCCGATCCACTGTTAGATGCTCAAAGAATATCATTAAAAGATACTGGTGATGATAAACCAAGACAGAGAAGTTCTATTCAACGTGCCAGTACATTTACAGCAAGAAACAGAGAATCTTTGCGGGAAGTAACGCTCTCTAGAACCTCCAGTGTTCGTAGTGGTAAATCACTCCAAGGTATTATTAACATCGACCTAATTGTAGAAAATTTTGATGAAATTGTTTCCGAAGCTATAAGATTTTCAAAGTCCGAAACACTTCCTCGCACTCCTGTTGATACTCAAGAATCTCCAGTGAAATATTTACCTCGATCATCTTCTCTTCATCCAGTTGCTATCTTACCAAGGGATGCAAGCTTAGATTTGGCACGAGACTCAAGTTTAGAGCTACAAGATCGACCAATCGTGGAGTATAATAATCAGTCAACTTGGGATCCACAAGTAAATGAAAAACGTGTCGAAGACGTTCAGTATCCTTATGAACCAGATCCAACGCAAACATATGGTTATCAAGGTCAGCAATACAACAACCAACAATACCACCATCCCGATGCGCCATACACAAATCAACCTTACAATAGCCTGAGTCATAAGTATTCAAAGTTTGAGTATCCTCAGAGTCCATTTTCACAGGCATTTAAATCAACAATCAATAATCAACAACCACATTACAATGAGCCTTATTCGAATCTGTATCATCAACCCAATCATAATGTATATAATCAACAATATGAACAGACGCAAGCACATACATGGAATGCTCAGAATCAAATGAACCCTTATGCAAGTCAATATTATATGCCAAATGCCCCAGACGTCAACTACCATTCCCATCCCCACTATCCCCATCACTATGGTTACCAACGTAACGCACATAACCATCCCAGCCAGGCTCCGCATATAGCTTATACACAACCTATTCAAAGCCCCAATTACTCTCCTTATAGCCCACAATATTCTCCCTATGGATTCAACAGCGGTAGCTCTAGTCAACCACCATCACTAAACTACCAATCCCCATCGATGCAACCTGCGGCGACCGCTGATGTCATTTACAATGATGAACAGCCCCCAATTACATTTCATGTCAAGGAGAATTTACCTGTGTCCCCAAGATCCCCACATGATATCCAACTGCCAGCTGTAGCAGCTCAATCCCCAAGAACCACAATGATGAACCAAGAAAGTGGTGTTCAAGTTCCAAGCAGAACATCGTCAAAACATTATTCAAAAGACATGAAAATACCTAGTAGAGCATCTTCCAAACCAGCAGTAAAATACGCTTCTCGCATTGAAACGAATCAGCCAACTCTTAATGTTAATATGAATACCAATTCTCCAATCACAAACGAACTTCAATTATGTAGAAACTGTAAGTATTATGACAATAGCTAATTATCAGGCTCAACCTCAGCTGTGCAAATTGCTTCCAAAGCTCAGAATAATAATATTGCTGTACAATTGATTAGTGCATGTGTAGGTGGGGATGATCCATCAAAACTAGGACAAAAACGATGCCAAAAATGTGGTCTAGTAATACAATAATAAACTGTTTATCTTTTAAACCATTGATACCGTTATTTGTTTGATAATATCATGTTCAGACCCACTTTCTCATCTTGAAACGAAACGGGAGAATAATTGAGAAAAGGGACCTGAATTGGAGTGTTTCACAACCACTACTTAAGTGGACAATAAACAATTAAATATTCAATGAATCCTATCATATTTCTGCTAACGATGGCCATCTCTGGAACTCCATTAAATCTTGTCGAAAACACTACACCAACCATTTCCAGTTTTTTAGGTAAATGTGGAAATGAAATCCAGTGTGATTTGAATCTAAAATGCGTTGTTGGAGATTTTGGTGGAAGATGCTTACTTGAATGATTATCAAAACAGTTGTGATTATATCTTCTCATTAATATATGTTTTAAATTAAATTGTGAATCTGTTCGTCTAACGCATTCAAACATCTCATGATTTGATTTTATAGTTAATGAAGGATCTTCATATCTTAAGGAATTGTCGCGTTGAATCTACACCACCTCGTTATGTTTACGCAATTCTTTAATGTCAACTACTGAATCCGAATCGATTAAGCTATACACAAGTGGTGAAGTATTTTCTTTGAAGACAAGCGATGCTCTGATCAAGAATCTTTTAACAAATGAACTATTGATCAAATACTTGGCCTATTCATTCACTATTGCGTTTATGAATGAAAAAAATAGCTTGATCTATTGAACCGTTTTGGTTAATTACTCCTTTTGCGATGCTTCACATCATTATGAATCATTTCAAAAACTTTGTGAAAAAATAAGTTGTACATTGATCGATCGCGAGAAAGTAAATGATAAAGGAAAGGTTTCCAGTAGGCTTTTCGTCAATGAGATTTGATTGGAATGCATTGGGCTTATATAGTTATTCCACGTCGTTGCCCCTTAGAACAAAAAGTGTGGGAGAAATCAGGTGATGTCCGTGCATGGTGTTATCGTTTTTTCAATTTGTAAATCCGAATTCGATAGAGATAAGCAAATCAAACAATCAGTTTTGTCGATACTTGATGGTATCGAATGAATAATTTCACCAATTGCTTCTCAGATTGGTGACTGATGACATATTCGCGTGACTTTGGCGTTACAGATCAACTACCCCACTTTTTCATTTAATTCATTTTAGCTGCTAGGGGGGCTTTCAAGGTCACCTGGCTGGTCATCCATACGATTCACATATGGCTTGGAGCTGGCTATAAAGTGTGAAGGATTTGTTCGTGAAAAACTAACTCATGAATCGATTATTGAGACTTCAAACGAGATCTACCAAACGCTTTTATCAATCTTGGAATTACCCTAAGGATGTCACTCCAGAGACCCCTGTATTCACTGTGACTCCTCAGAATGGATTTCTACCAAGAGTTGATCCTGTCAAACAATTACCTCCTCAATTCGAGAAAATGAATAAACTGTTGGATGAAATGTCTTTAACATTGCCAAATGGTGAACCTGGTTTGCTAGCTAAAGGAAAGTTTGGTGAAACTGTTGAAAGAGAGTTGCCATTATACAATGTAGATGATATCACAGATCAGCCACTGTTGATGGGGTTATTCAGAGACTATACCTACTGTGCTAGTTCATACCTGCTTGAACCGTGTGATATCATGAATCGAACAAAGGGTAGTTATGGCCCAGGTCGTGAAGTGCTACCTAAAAATATTGCTGTACCACTTCAAAAAATCTCTGACAAAATTGGCGCCAAACCTTTCATGGAGTATGCCCAATCATATGCTCTCTATAACTATCAGCGGAAAGATCCATCACGTCCTCTTGATTATGATAACCTTGAATTAATCCGAAAGGTATTTGTAATCAATTTAATGTATAGTTTTCCGGTTCTAAATCTGAACATGGCTTTATCAACATTCATGTTGCCATGGTTAGACACACTCCCGCCTTAGTTGATGCAGTACTCAAAGTCATGGATTCTTGCCATGCACGAAACCACCCAGAGTTCATCAAAAATATGGAATCATTGATTGCTGTTATGACCAAAATCAATGGTGTGATGGAAGAAATGTGGGGCAAGAGTTTACCAGAAGACTATGGAAAATTCCGAGCTTTTATTATGGGAACCAAAGATCAAGAAGAAATGTTCCCAAAAGGTGTAATTTATGAAGGTGTAGACGAAAACCCACGATTCTACCGTGGTGAATCAGGTGCCAATGATTCTATCATCCCTGTTTGTGATAATTTACTTGAATTGACTGGAAATATGCCTAACAATCCCATGACTGATATCTTGAAAGATTTCCGATCTTATCGTCCAAAAGATCATGGCAAATTTGTTGAATGGGTTGAACATTCTGCTCGTGAAATTGGAGTTAAAAACTTTTGTGAACAAAATCCAAAATCCCTCTCTCTTTACATCCAACTATTGGATCAAGTGAGAGATTTCCGAAACAGACATTGGAGTTTTGCCAAAGAATATATTATCAAACGTTCCAACCACCCAAAGGCCACTGGTGGATCTCCAATGGCTACTTGGTTACCAAATCAATTGTCTGTGGTATTAGATGCCATTAACCAAAGCAGCGATTTGATTGCCACCAAGTTCAGTGACCATCCAGATCAAAAGCTCATCCAAACTATTAAGCAACGTGCTGGAGCTCAAAAGAGAATTTTGGACAAGGATGTTGAAATGTTCAAGAAAAAATTTGCTGGAAAAAACATCTAATTAGTGAAGAAGTTGAATCTTAAATAAAACTCATTGAAAAAAAAGACTTGTTAATGTGATATTAGAATATTATACATTTATTGAATTATTGGATAACTATTTCAGATATAACGGATCTTTGCACCATCGGCTTTCCAGCAACCTTGTAGTCCAGTCTATCTGTATATAAATGTGATAACTGAGCATGGAACATTGGCATCACATAAAACAAAAATGCTGAAGGACCGGCAAATATCCAGTCAAAAATATGTATCCTGTTCCGTGGAGAGACTAATGATGCACGTTTGCCCAAATATTGAACTGGCATATCTGGATTTGGGAATGATGATTGTTTCTCTTGACCAAATGAAGAAACATTATGCAAAGTCTCTTGAAGTGACCATCTATCAAATCCAACCCATTGGTGGTATTTTTCATAGTAATACCATGTTAGCACTGTAGGTACCAAACAGATGATAC
>JADGIX010000199.1:0-26184 GCA_027595885.1 Globomyces sp. JEL0801
CTATTGATTTTCAAATTGAATTCCATCCTTTTGAATTAAATGGTGATTTACCAAAACAAGGTGCTGATAGATTATCGAACTGCTAAGGACATGTTGACGGTTCGATTCTCACTACTGCCATGTTTTTTTAATTTAGATAAATAGTTTGGCTCCAATCTATGTTAGAGATACTACTAGCAGATTACCTCAATGAATATGTGTAGTTGGCGAATATTTTTGGAATCTAAATCTAAATTTAGTTTAGATAGCTTCGAAGTTTGTGCCAGACACAGTCGACTCTAAGCCAGCAAATTAAAACTTTTCTTCCACCAGTACATGTTTAGAATGGATTTTATCTAGTAATTTAGCTCCAGCATCAATTTGGTGACGCTTATCTGTTGTGCATTAGCGCGATTACTGGATGTATGTTCCTTACTTTATGATTTGTTCAGATGAAATAGATAAATCAATAAAGAATTTAAAAAATCAGGTGTATCTTTCAAACCAAATACGGGGTCTAGTGGAGACGAAGACTTGCAATATCGTGTTGATATATCCTTGTAAATGATCCACCAACTTCAAAGCTAAAATGGCGGTACGGCACTCTGTTTGCAGAGAAAAAATGTATTAAAGGAACACGATGAGCTTAGAAATGTTTAAACACGCAGAAATTCGAGGAAATTCAACGAGTGGCGTTGTTCTGGCGAAACGTCCTGGCGAAGTGAATAGGTTATTTAAATTAAGAAAAACTATTATATTCAATTTGAATCAGTCATGTATTCTATTAAATCATTGGCTGTGATAGCCCTTCATTTGGCAACTGTATTCGGTTCTCCTGTACCAAAATCTGATGTTGCTGTTGGTCAAGCATACAGTCTTGACCTTGATTCGAGCTATGATCAAGAATTCACTCCTATTTCTGCTTTTGATGGAGATGATGATGATGATGAAGATTATCTCTCAAGTGATCTCTTTGCTCCAGAGGAAGAGGAAGAAGAAGAAGAACATTTCTCTACTTATTTTGATGAAGATGATGATGATGAATCTCCATCTTTGAAAGCCGAAGAAGAAGATGAAGAAGACTTTTCCCCAGAGGTTGGTCCGATTGAAGACATCGAAGCCGATAGCAATGATGGTTCACTCGTTGGTTATGTTGATGGCGAAAGGTCTTTGAGTTCCTACAATGATGAAGAGTACGAATCACGCTCTTCATCTGTTTCTGCAGCAAAGAGAACCAAGAAAGTTAAGAAATCAAAGAAGGGCAAGAAAGACAAAAAATCAAAGAAAGGAAAGAAGACTAAAAAGGGCAAGAAATCAAAGAAAGGAAAGAAATCAAAGAAGTCCAAGAAGAGCAAGAAATCAAAGAAGGGTAAGAAATCCAAGAAGGGAAAGAAGTCCAAGAAACCTAAAACCAAGAAGAGAGGTAAAAAGCCAGTTATGGACACTGTTGATGAAGACGATGATGTTGTTACTCCAGATTCCGATACCGATGTTGTTGAAGACCAACCTACTCCTCAAGATGATTCCAACGACGATGCAATTTCTGATGACGAAACCTATCCCGCTGAGGTTGAAGGTTTCTCGCCAACTGCATACGAGGAAGAGTAAAATACCGACCCAGATGTTTGTCTTGTTTTTCAATAAATGATTTGTCTAAAAAATGCCTTGCGCCTTTAGTTTTCCTGTATTTTCTGATGGTGCTTATTATGTCAATTGAGGATATGGTTATTGAATCCAAAGTTAAAGTTGCACTCGTGGTATTTCTCTCTGTTATGTAGATATAGTGATTTAATGTGTTTATAATAAGAATGTTGAAACAAGAGAACTATTTTACGCGTTCATCAACAACATGGAGAGCAATGAGAATGACAGTACTGGAAAAGTTTTGCGATTGTTAAAAATATGGATTCCAATTATATTAGTGATAGTGATAATAATTTCAGGGGCCTGTATATTTATGTTAATGGTTAATTGGATTCCACTTAGTGCAACAGATAGGGAATACTGGATAGAATTCAATTCTCAATTATTAAATGGTAATATCAGTGGGAGAACATTAATTGATATTTAGGAATATTTACTTTTACAGCTATAACGACCCAACCTTTACGTTTTAGAATGGCAATTTGGACGTATAAATGGAGGCATTCATCAGGGGAATCTAAAATTGAATACTCTAGTTTAATTGAAAAAGCTGTTCCTGGAATCAAACTTTCATCTAATGCAGTAGAACCTGGTGATGAAAGGTTAGAATCCACCGATAAGGAGACTAATCATTTGGGAGTGACACCACGATGGAAATGGTATCTTATACTAACATTGTTGAATATGCAGTGTATATTTCAATACCCAGTAACCGTTGCTATGTGGGGTTGGATTGGTAGAACCAAAGAACGACCGAATATTTTGGTAGGAATCTGTGTTCCACTTAGTTTTTTAAGTATGTGTGTTGGTAGTGTATGGCCATTATTGTTGATGCGAAATCACAATATGCAAGTCCCATTAACCAAATAAATGATTAACAATGGAAGTATTTAAATAATTCAAAGAGGGTCATAGATCTATGACCAAGTTTTAATATTCATTCATTACATGGTCGTTTTTATTAATGTCAGTGTGTGAATTTGTCTTTTTTTTTGATAACTTTTTTCATCACTTTTTTTCCAAATTCCCAAAAAATCAACAAAAAAAAAACAAATCAAAAAAACAAATAATCAAATGGAAAACCGAAAAAGAAAACGATCGGATATCTTGTTATTTGAGGAAGGAGAAATTTGGGTGAAAAATAATGGATGGTGGCCTGCAAAGGTAACACTGATCATATCCTAAGTTTAGATTTTATCGGATTCAGAAATATCAGACGATATGCAACGTTTAAAACCTTCGAAATCTACTACTGTAGTTTATCCTGTCTTTATATTCGGAAAACATACCTTTATTTGGATATTACAGTCCGATTGTTCTGTCACTGCTCCAAAAGATAGAAATAAATTAAACCACTCTGCTGGGTATGATATTGCTTTACAGGAACTGGATGATAAAGAACAATGGAAAACGTTGATTTCGAGATATATCAGTTTACTCGTCGCACCAAATTATCCCACTATCAAGAAAGCTCATAAACCTAGGGTTATTGATCCTAAACTTTTAAAGCAATATGATCACGGTTCAGGTATAAATTTCTCGTCTAAATCTAGTTATCTGGGCGAGAATGAGCAGTTGGCCACATTGGTATTCACTTTAGCTTTTGATTAAACTTTAGGCCAGGTAACTTATTGTTTTTCTAATGAAATGTAGCTTTGGTGATAAATGAATCAGATATTCCAGCGCATGTGCCTCTAAAGACACCTAAAGATCCTCACCTTCACCACTGTGTTCGATTTTTTGGAGAAGACACATAGTAATATATTTACCTATTTATTTTAGTGCTTGGATTCATTTACGAAGTATTCTACCGTACACAATGGAGTTGGAAGAAGTGAAAAAAGTGAATGTAAAGAAACATCTTTGGAGGTACACTACACCATTGTTTGAAATTGCGACTGCGGAGGTGCATGATTATGTCAATAATCGTGATTCCAAAGTTGATGTACAGAATGCGAGTGTGGAATTATGTGTTCCCGATCAACTTGATACTCCTGACGATAAATTTTCCGAAGATTTAAAAATATCAGTTGTTGAAGAGGAAAATATTGAAGCACCATCTCCTGTTGATTTACAGAGTATAAATGACATTCCATCTCATCAGACTTTGGAAGCTGATGATCAGGAAGTTGATGAGATACAATCTAATGTTGCAAATGATTTACCAGACACCAATCCTGTTAAACCAACCGAAGATGAGACTCCTGATACGAAATTGACCATTCCAGTTGAATCAAAGGCTGATGATCTACAGGTTGATATAGATTCAAATATGGTGAATGCTGAAAATTGTGACGATATGAACTTGGAAGAGAAAGGTTTATCTGTAGCTGTTGAAATGAATGAAATTGAAGTGGAGGTTTTGCCACCAGAACAAAATGTGAATGAATGTGATGTGGATCCTTCAGACAGTGGTGAACCAGCTGTTGACACAGATATAATTGGTCAGCCAATGATAGAGATAACAGATCAGAATACAGGAGCAAGTAAGGTAGAAGCTGATCCGCTGGAGATAGATGCAAGCAACAAAGTATATCCAATTGAAAAGAGTGATTTTTTGGAGGATATTCAACATGATATCAAGTCACAAATATCATCCAGGTAATTTACAATATCTTATTTTAGTATAACGATTTCTAATGTGATGTTTTTTGCTGGTGATGATGGTAATTCTGATGATGATATATTCGCGACGACTGATGAAGATTGAATTCATTTTTAATTTTTTTATAAATATAATCTGTAAATTGTTTTAATTATTGACTCCGATTTGATTTCGTTTTTCAACCCGATATTTTCATTTCGGTTTGTAAAGAAAAAGATGGAAAAATTCAATGGAATTCAAGAACTTTCCAAATTAATTCAAAAGTCAATCAGAACAAAATGTTTACTGGAATAGTAGAAACTCTTGGAAAAGTATCATCAGTACATCAAATGGATATGAGTGAAGCTGGTGGATGTGGATTTTCTTTAGTCATTGCTGATGCTGAAGTGGTATTAGAAGATGTTCATTTAGGAGATTCTATTGCATGCAATGGTGTATGTTTAACTGGTATTTTACCCAATCATTAAGTATATTAGTAACTGAATTTGATGAAGATAAAAATTGGTTTAAAGTTGGTTGTTCCCCTGAAACATTACGTAAATCAAATTTGGGTAAATTGGTGGTGGGAGATCAAATCAATTTAGAAAGAGCTCTCAATGGAATGGTGAATCTATAAAATTTTTAATTTTAGACAAGATTTGGTGGTCATTATGTTCAAGGTCATGTTGATACTACCGTCAAGATTGTATCTTGTAAACCAGATGGGAATTCTTTATTATATCATTTTTATGTGAATCCACCAACAAATGAAAATGAATCCGATTATTTAGCTTATATTATTCCAAAAGGTTATGTATGTCTTGATGGTACTTCATTGACTGTCATTGATGTTGATTGGGATAAACGTTTATTTAGTATCATGATGATTGCATATACACAAACAAAGTAACATGAATTTTATTTATTTATTGTAGGGTTGTCATGCCTTCCAAGCAAGTGAATGATTTGGTTAATCTGGAAGTGGATCAAGTTGGAAAGTATGTGGAAAATATGGTAAAGGGTATGATTGCAAGTGGTAAAGGACCTATCGTAGATATGGTTGAAAATTGTGTTAAAAGAATTTTGGACAAATAAATCCATTTTTGTTGAATCTACTACCATGATGATTTCAAACAAAAATTTCAATTGAATAGGTATCGTATCAAAAAATAATAAGTTTTATTTTATAAATTACTATTTTAGAGATTTTGAATTTCGATCGAGTAAAACTGGCCAAACGGTAGAAATGATCATTGATAAAAAACTGAGAGGGACAAAGATACCTACGATAATAGTAGGTCGATCAGTAGGATGGTTTACCCAAACCCATTGAACATACGTGACTGGATACTGAAAAATACATTGAGTATTAAGAAAAAAGAGAATTAGAATCCATTTCCATGTAGGTGTGATTGTACGTTGAGGTTTTTCAAATGAAGTCACGGTTTGAACGGATGAATTTGAAGATGATACTTCATGACAATGTCCTACTTTACAAGATTCCATATTTACAGCAACATCATCATCGGAATTTGTTTTAATGGCCTTGACTTGATTTTGTAAACCTGGATTTAATTTATCAGTTGATAAATGAATCAAAGGCATCACGTTATTTATCTTTGTAGCATACATATTTTTGTCTTCACCATTAGAATGAAACCATTTGTACGTCCAGTAAATCATCATCAACCGAACCGGTTGACTCAATAAAGCCGTGATCGTAAAAATACCTTTCATTTTAAAAATAATTTGATAATACCTGTAAGTATTTGAGAATTGATTTCAATCCAAAGAATCTTATTTTCACTCGTTAATGGTATCCAATCCACCATGACCATGAAGATGATAGCACCAGAGACGACGATAATTGTTGTTAAAATCAATCCCATCATATTTGCCAATGTCAATTGCGATTTGATAATGGTTGATACAGTGGGTTTAGATTTCTTGATATCTAAATCCATTTGAATTCCTTTCTCTACAAAACAAACTTCATTCATCATTTTAATTTTTATAATTCTTGATTGGCTTTGGTTATTCTTTGGTTGAGAGGTTTCTCTAGGTTTGAAAATCAAAGTTGAATTCGTGAGTCTAATTCGATAATGTTCCGAGGGAATGACGTGTCTCTAGAAACCATTCAACTCTACTATATAGTATATCATTTTTCACACACAAACTATAAACTATATTCATAGTCCTGTGTTCAAACAACGTTTTCATACGTTTGTATCACCATAAATGTGTACTTGTACGATTGTGTTTTTGTGATTGATAGTAAAGAATATGAAAGATAGTAACCTTTAAATTAACGATCCTCAATGAAATGAGGTTATCAAATATATTGCTAATTACTTTAAAAAAAGGAGCAGTTTGGAGATATTAGAAAGGCGGGTTTACAAATGAAACCGATGATTGATTGTATGGTAAGCAATGACTGTTTTTGTATTTTTTTGAGGGTTCTGCTGCAATCCCATGAAATTTCCGCTTGTTTTGGTTATTTTCGAGACGGTCAACTCCTAATCAGTAACGTTTCAAATATTTTTTCACGTATAAAAAGAATGACAGATTGAATTGAATAACCATCTAAATTAGAATCAAAATGTCCACTGCTTCTGCTATCCTCTCTGATGTCACCACTGTTGGTCCAATCGGCTACTCTGTCCCTACTTACGCTGTTGTGTCTGTGGCTCCATACAACCCTGCACCTCCATCTTACCCAGTAGCTCAAGAATACTCCATCGTTCCATACGCTGTTGCCACTACTACCACTACCCCATGCGTTGAAATCACCTCTACCCCATGCGTTGAAATCACCTCTACTCCATGTGTTGAAGTTACTACTACCCCATGTGTTGAAATCACCACTACTCCATGCGCAACTCCAGTCGTTCCTTGCACTACAACAATTGCTCACGGTTACGAAGCTACCCCAGACACCCCAACTGTTCCTTGCACCACTCCAGTCGTTCATGGTTACGAAGCTACCCCAGAAACTCCAGTGTCCACTCCTTGTGAAACCCCAAACACTCCACAAACTCCTTGTGATGATGTCCCAGTTGTTACTTCCCCAGCCGCTTATGGAGATATCTACTCTGGTGCCCAAGCAAACACTTTCGGTGCTATTGCTGTTGCCTTTGCTGCTCTTTTCTTGTAATTGAGTGATGGTGTATTAATATTATAATAAACACAAGTAATAATTCTATACTAAAGTCTTTAACATCTGTAATTTGATTGATCACCCCACTTTTAATTAAAGTTTAATTATTAAACTATATAATTCGACATAGCACTTGTTCTTGAACAACTAATACTACATACTTTAATGTATTTGAACAATTACTACTATATACTTTTACAGTCTTGAACAACTAGCATACTAGTTGAACAACATCACTAACCACGTACTTTTATAAAAGTCTATTGTACTGAGCATGTCGTCATTCTTAATTTGGTATCGACAAGTGTTTCAGCCTGGGCAAAGTCGAGGGCGTAGAAAAATTTAGAGAAAGATCTGAATTGATTTTTTTTGAATTTTTAAAAACAAATGAAAGGATTGGAATATTTGATGATCTTCAGCTTCGTATTAGCTGCTGATAAACCATTCAAAATGCCTAGTAAAGCATTTGCTCCATATATAAATGTGGAAGTTAAACCTCCAATGGATATGGCTGCTGTAGATTCAGAACTAGGAAATAAATGGTTCACTTTGGGTTTCATAAACAGTGATGGGCAAGGAAAACCAACTTGGCCAGGTTCTCATCCTATCAATAAAGGTGATCCAAACCCTTTCTTTCTCGATAATATTAAATCATTACGTGCTAAAGGTGGGGATGTCATTTTAGCATTTGGTGGTCTAGCTGGTGGTGCCAACACTGCTGCAGGTATTTCATTTTCTAGTGTTGATCTAAAGGTTCGGAACTCGCTTTAAACATCCAATCTCTACCTACAATCACTGATAAACTTGGAACTTTAACTGCTGCATATCGTACTGTTATAGATGCTTATCAAGCAAAACACGTTGATTTTGATATTGAAGCAATGGCTATTGACAATGATCAAGGCTCTGTTGATTTGCGATTTAAAGCATTGAACATACTTCGTAAAGAATATCCCGAAATGTTATTTTCTTTTACAATTCCATGTTTTCCTACAGGATTAGCTCCAAATGGGATTAAGCTTCTAAAATCTTCAATTGACAATAACTTCAAAATTGATGGTAACTATGTTTATATCTTATATTATAGTTGTCAATATTATGACAATGGACTTTGGTGCAGAGAGAGCACCAGATGGAAAAGCATCCATGGGTAAATATTCCATCTCAGCTGCAGAAGGGACTCGTAAAATCCTTCAAGATCTTGGAATGGAAGCGAAAGGAACTAAAATAGGAATCACTCCAATGATTGGAAACAATGATGTGTTGGGTGAAGTCTTCACCGTCGCCAACGCTCAAGAAGTTGTTGATTACGCAATGAAGAATGATTACGTTAGTATTCTAAGTTTCTGGGCTTTACATCGAGATAATGGTGCACCTATTACTGAAGTGCTCAGTTTAAGTAATCAAGTCACTGACAAAAAATTCGCTTACTCGAGCATCTTTGCTAAATTTAAATCCAATGACCCTGTCCCTGAAGATACAAATGGAAACAACAATGACAATAATAATAATAACAATAACAATAATCAACCACAAGCACCTTCTGTATGGGCAGACTTTAGATTCGGATCCTTTGATTCCTTCTGTAAACAATCAGGACTTGCTTTGTGTACCCTTGTGGGTGGTGGAAAGGAACCTCTCTGTTATGCTAGGGATTTAGAAACCTTTATGCCAATTTTCCAACCAGGTAAGTTTATATAAAACTCAATATTAGCTACCCTTGGTATTCATATCATTGCATTTATTATGACCGTTGTGATGATTTCCAACATCAATGTGAAGTATACTGCAGTAGGTAAAGCACCTATTAATTCTGATTTTCAATTATAGGTCGTGAAGAAATGGTTATTTTCTTCTATATGTATGCCATGTTGACTGTATTGGAATTTTTTGTTATTTCTGGTTTAATACCAAAAAATCTTAGTATTCAACCGGTAAGCACAAGTTATTATATTGATATTAGGTTTTTGTAGCTGCTCACAGTGCTTTGGTAACTGCCACATTATTCTGTTTGTTTATGAATGGATTTGTACCATTTCAATTTATGGAGGATGGATCAGCAAGATCTCTTTGGGTAAGAATACGTTATTGGTTGATATAATTAGACCTTGCGATTATCTACTATTGTAGTGTTTGGAATTTGCTATTTCATCAGCATTGCTACCTTCAAAAATATTATCTTCTCAGCCATGAATCCCACTATGTTGTGGATTGTCTATTTAATTTTGGGGGCCTTCTTGGGCATTGGATATTTTGTGACTCAATTAGTTGTCATCTTTTCTCAAATTGATGATAGAACTCCTATATGTAAGTTTCCTAACTATCAAATCTATTTTAACTTGTACTATTACTTCTACATGATTGCTTTATTGTAATTTGTTAATTTTGTATAGTTGATATCGTTTTGGCTGGATTCTTTGCAGTTGTTTCCCAAATCTGTCTCTTTGTATTTTCCACAAAAGCATGTGAATATTTTGAACATTACATTGATGGATTATTTTTCTCTACAATCTTTAATTTACTCTCGGTGATGATGATTTACAAGTATTGGTGTGGAATTACAAAGGAAGATTTGGAGTTTGCAGTTGGATATAAAAGTGAGAGTTGGGATTTGAAAGATCCTTTGTTATCGAATGATGCCAAATATTAAGGTGTTTTCTAATTGATTTTTAAATTGAATATATTTCTAATTTTACTTTCTTGACTTCAACATTCGCGTTCAATTGTGAGTAAACAAATAGGGACTAACCATATCAGAATTCATCTGTAATCAAACAAATTTGTGATTATTTGTATCAATCTTCGCGTTGAAGAAAAGTCTTTAAACTGAACTTTGCCTTTTTTGTATATGACCACCCCAACCACACAAAAGAAATTAGTGATGCCTAAAGTATCCACACATTCACCATCCAAATTTGAATCGAATAAATTGACGGATGAAGATCTTGTTAACGAAGCCAAAACAGTTTTCAAAACTGTTGAAGAATCAAAAAAAGAGATTGTAAATGAACAAATAGAAGAAAAAGATAAAGAAATTGAAATAGTTGAAAATGTTGATAATCGTAAAATAACCATTTCAGGAATGAATTCAATATTAACTGAACAAGAAATGTTTGATTTAAAAAAAGCTAAAGAGAATCCAAAATTGATTGCTATCGTTAAACATGTTGGTAATATCAAAGTATTTTAATAAAAATAGATAATTTAATTGAAAAGACTCAAAAGGCACGTCATGAACTGGAATCAACAATGCAAATCTCTTTAGATTTAAAAGATCAATGTCGAGTTCAAGTAATTCATCATTAAACTAATAGGTAAGGAAGAAGAATGTCTTGTACTTGAAGAAGAACATAAACGTATTTCAGATGAAATGGGTACACTCAAAGATCGTGTCACTCAACTTGCTAATGAAAAAGCTGTAATGGAATCAAAATTAGAAGAATTAAGAATTGAAAATAATGAATTGGAAGCGTTTTTGGTGGTATAAATAGATTTTTTCATTCATCTTTTAGCATGCTTCGTTAGGTTTACAAGAAGAAACATCAACCATTTAATTTATCATTTGGACATGATAGTGACGTGGTTCTAATATATTCAAATAATTCATGTACGAAAATCTTGATATGTTGAAATAATATGCTAAACAGACTTTATTGAAATACAATACATAAAGCGAACTTGATTCAAAAAGATGGTTCACCCCCTAAAGTTCATCTAAAGATTACAAAATACTAAAGTTTCAATCTTTGATTAATTTTTTGATATTTTGAACAATTTCGAATGAGTTCTTGATAATCAAATAAAATGCTGTGTTTAGTCAAAAAACCAATAGATTTTCGATCCAACAATACGGTACGTAATAACTTTGTATCTAATGAAAAATCTTGTAAAAAGTATTCAATAATTCCATAAATATAAAATGTTGGAAGGATATGGGTGAGTAGTATGATCTGTCTACTACATTTCAATAATGCCTTTGCATTCTTATTAAAATTTTGTATGATGGAAGAATTGGTTGAATTGAAACAAATGTGGAAATGTAGCATTAAGGGTTCTGCTGTAATATCTGGGGCCTCCATTCCTGCTACCACTATTAGATTTGATAATGTGCTATTCAATTTAGGAAGATTTTCGAAAATCTTTTCAGGATTCTGTGCATTAAAAAATCCCAAATTCAAATGTTTAATAGACTTATTGATACTCAAGATAGAGTGGAGACTATCTAAGCAATCTTCAAGAGGTTCATCCGTTTTGAGGAGTATGTGTAATTCTTCTAGAGAATGGCTATTCTCGAGTGCCTTTTGGAACGTTTCCAAACATTCAGATGTGACACATTGTAACGACAAATGCTTTAATTCTTGATTATTTTCAACGATTTTAGCAATATGATCAGAATAATTTTCGCTGATTAAAGTAGAACAATTGATTAAGCTGGTTTTCTTTGCCAATTCATTCATCCAAACACTAAAATAAATATGTTTCCAAAAGCATACCTAGAATTCGAATCTTCTTCATCACTAAAGGATTAGTAGCTATAAAAATCATTACAAAGCTGAGAAATCGACTGTTTTCAAGTCTGTAAATTTAGATATTGCGGTAGCAATGGAAGATTCTGATCCAACACCCGATCCTGTGATACGAAATTCTGTTAAATGACTGGGTAAAACGAGAGGATTTAAAGTTTCTCGCTCAAGTATGATTCTAAAGTCTTTTAAACTTGAAATATTTGAAAAAATTGGAAGTCCAACTCCATTTTGATAATAATCATATAACTCCTTCAAGTGAAATCCATCCACCCAAATAGTTGTTACTTTGGGTAATGATTGTATTAAAACCAAGTATGGGGTTATGACAAGTACTCCAGGGAACACTATAACAGTTGTGATTCTTTGATTGTTCTTTAACAGATTGAATTTCTTTTCATATTTATGCTTATAATTTGTCCTAATATGTAAGGCAACACAATCATTTGGATCCTTGCATTCTTTCTGTTTTAGTTGACTTAATTTATGTTCAATTTGTTGTATTTCAACTCTTGAAGAATACGATTGTGAATCCTGACTTGATTCTATCTTCAACAATTGATCCTTTAAACTGTCATGCTTTTTCCAATCATTCTTCGAGTATCCAAGCAGTTCCATATTTTGTTGTTTTTATCGGATTTTGTTTTTGGTAAATTTTTAATGAAAAGATGATGGACTTGGACAAATACAGACTGATCAAAGTCTACCATCAATAAGCAGCCATTGATAAACAATACAGATGGAGGTTGTTGCCTTCAATGTAGGATTCTTTGCTTATCTCTAGTCTGTCATTGCAATGCTCATTATTACAATTCAAAGAAACTCAATTAGATTCTTATTCATAGGTGCTAGTTCAACATCTGATCTATTATGAAATGAAGTCAAGAAAAAGTATTTCAAATGTGGATTCCAAGAAGTGCCAGATGAAGGAAAAGGACATGTCTGTCACATCAAGTTCGGCATTTGGACTGGTATTTGGTTGTAATCATACAGTATTGTAACTCTTCAAGGACCATTTTAAAATGTAAGTGATGTGTGAACCAGTTCAATACGTATTTGAACTCAGGTTTGAAGTGTAATGCACAAGTCCAATACATAATGGTGTTGCGCGAAAGGCATGTTCGGTGCAGTATTGGCCATCAATGGGTGCTTTTGACAAGCGAGTTAACAATCCAAAGAACGATGTAGAACAGGAAATTGTTGCAAAAACGTTTAGTAGTTCTTCCACTTCTATTAGCAAAAACACAGATTATAAACTAAAACATTCAAACTTTTACCTTTATGGGACAGCAAGTTTTGAATTGATAGATATTGAATTCCCCAAGATTTTAGGTATAAACACAAAGCATGGTATCATATTTTGAAAAATGGGGTAAGTCACCAAACAGAACTATCCCCGATGAAGAAGCTAATATGGCTACTGGCTGAAGAAATGGGATTCAACAACATATCTTTTGAATCTGCAAGCAGCAATGAAAATGGATTTGAAGATTTGGGGATGAGGCAGTCGGTTAGTATGCCTGAGTCATCACTTTCATATGCAAAAATGGATTTGGTAGTTTAATTTCCGTTACCAGTTTCTCAGATCTAAAATCGCTACTCAAGCCGCTTTTTTTATAGAAAGCTCTTATAAAAGTATTTTTAATGGGTATAACTTAAAGCTTATGTTGATCCTCCTTTTCAGTATCAATCTTTACCTTTTTGTTATACCCATTAAAAAAACTTTTATAAGAGCTTTCTCTACGAATTTTACTACACTTCCGGCAAAAAATCAGAAATACTTTCGTTACTAGCGATGATCAGAGTTTATAATTAAACAGAGAATATTGAAGTTTTCAAATGCAATCTAGGTGGAGTTAATTGATAAAAACATTCAAGTTTTTGCAGCAAAAGCAGATAGTATGAACATTTCTGAATTTTACACGGGTAATGGAGTTGCTACATTGAATCGAGGGTCATTAACACTTGAAGGTTACACTTCCCAACAAGGTTTTTCTTTTGAAGATACAATTCTATGGGTTGTGATTATTGGAGGTATCATTGGATTGTTTTCTACGATGGTTTGTGCTGTTGTGATGAGAAGTAAGTCATATAGACGTGGGCTTGATCAATTCTAATATCAAATTGAAATGGTGTCAGTGTGTTTGTAGTTTTGATTCTTTTGCTTTTAGTGAGGTTAGATTTTTCGGACTGACATATTTCTTTGACTGCGCAGTAGAAACATAAGGTGGTACAGTATCTTACAAATCATTACACACTGTTATGTATTAGGACGCTATTAGAAGGTGGCTTGATCAAAATGAAAGGGGAACCTGAGCGTTTTTAGTTTTGGCTCCTTTTGGTTTGATTATAATTTGATTCTTTCTTATCGTTTCACAAATCATAATGAATTGAACTTAACTACCACTATACGATCATTTAATAGTTTTCATTCATTAGTTTGGACCCTTAAAACTCCCTAAAAAACATGTGATTTAGCAAAAACGCGAAATTTTGGAAAATGAGAACCTCAACAATTTGCTTTTTATAACCCGAATATTGTATATTCTGATTCTGAAGAGAGTGTTTACTTTCACCAGCTTTTTGTATCAAAATCTGGACTAAACCAAAACTGTTTCCCAAAAAAGAAGAACTCTATTTTGTGTGTTTCATTCCGAATTGGCAAACACCATGTTAGCCACATCAAATTTTGGATGGCCCTCGGCGGATGTTTAAAAGCAATAGATATTTCTCTACCCAACAGCATGAGCACCATACAGAAATTCACTCTTTGGAGTATCTTTATCCTTTTAACTATTAATGGACAAGAGAATACAGTTAGTCCAGCAGGGTCTGTTCAATTAAATACTACTAATGGTATTGTAAATTGGCCATCTATGGGATCTGTTGATCAGAAATCGTCATTTATTGAATTGGAACAAGATGAGTATCAAAACTTTACTAACAAGGTCCCAAAAACCTATGAAAACTACTCGTCTGTTGTTGAAGTGGGTAAAGAGTATATATTAAATGCGAATCAATGTTATATGTATGGATCACTTGCTATGGAAAAGATTGATATAAAGTTTGAAATGACTGATAGTTATGGGAAAACCACAGATTGGTATGAAACATTGAAAAACTGGGGAAATTCTTCAAAAACAATCACGGATGAAGAAGTCAGTTTGGCATTGGATGCTGCGTTCAGTTCCCCGTCGCTTAAACTTGTGAAACTACGATTAATTTCATTGACGATGGAATCTGCTAAACCATCTGGGAATGGTTTTGAAACTCTTGTTTTTCTCAATAATGTTGGATACGCACAAAGGTGGTCAGGTGAATTTGGTGGTACTTTTATTGACCCTCTTTATAATACCACTCTTTCATTGAATGCTCAGAACAAACAACGTTTAATCAACTTTTCAAAAGTTACAGGTATTGATTTGGTCGGTAAAACTATGCGTATCGTTGCTGACAGAGCATTATTAACATTGGAAGTATCTAGTATCAGCCTACCATTAGTCAATACTTCAATCACAAAAGGAACCTTGAAGCTGCAAGGACTGAAATCTATCGAAAGTCTCAGCAATGCTACCTTAACGAATCCGAGTCTCGTTTTACCTTTAAATACATGGTCAGGCTCACAGTATTGGCCATCAGTTGGTAATGGCGAAAAGAGAGTGATTAATCCAAAGAACGAATTGGAAAAGGATATCCTTAAAAAAACATTCAGCAGCTCTTCTATATCTATTGCCCAAAATACTCCTTTTAAACCGGAAATGTCTGATTTTTATCTTTATGGCACTGCAAGTCTTGAACAAGTAGACATTGAAATCTATCCACTAGAAGACAAATTTCAAAACAAAGCATGGTATCGTATATTTGAAAAATGGGGAAAGTCCACTACTAGACCCATCACTGATGAAGAAATTAGTCTGGCCATGGACTCTTTATTCAATAAAGAGGCAGTCCTTAGAAAGTTTTCTGCAGAATCCATAACTGGAAATGGACTTGAAACTTTGGGAATTCTTTCATATGAAAAGATCGCTTATGCACAAACATGGAAAGGGACATTTGGTGGATCATTTCCAGGTACAAAACCCTCGTTTTCAAAATTAAAACTAAAACCAATTGCTAATCGAAGAATATTGAAATTCTCAAATATAACAAAAGTGGGTTTGGTTGGGTATACGATCCAAATAGTTGCAGCAAAAGCAATACTTTCTTTGGATGTTTCTGAATTATATACGAGCACTGGAATTGCTACGATGAATAAAGGGTCCTTAACACTTGAAGGGTTTGCCTCACAATCAGGATTTTTTGCTGATCGCCCGATTCTACTTATTGCTCTAATTGTAGGAAGCATAGCATTTTCTCTATTCGTGATTTACAACAGTATTCGTTATTTCAAAAGAAGTGGTGACAGTAGCAGATGACATAATATAAAGATTTAAGCGAGACCCATTTTTTTAGATAGTTGGTTATAAACACTTTAAGGGGTTTCTTTACAACTTGACTGTTCAATTAATGAAGCTATTTATTCTGCTGACTGTTTTCCGTGATGGGTTGATTAAAAGTAGGGGTAGGGTTCGTCGATCCTAATATATATCTGAGCGTTTGTAGTTCTGCTTCTTTTTGCTTTTAGTAAACAGATGTTGTACTTTGGTGTTGCAAATGTGTAGTTTCAACAGAATTAAACGCGATGTTTTTGATTATCAGATGGTTCTCCTTGACTGTGAACCTACGAACAATGTAAAAAAACATATGGTGGTAATTACAGTCTCTCAGCGATCGTTATTACACTATTTATGTATGATTAAACAGATCTATAGTTATTTATATTGCCAATGCTATATTCATTTCCAGATTTGTCATCTTAGCCGTGTTTCGAAAGACAAGTTCATTGAATTTAATGACCAGCTTGACTACGACTCCCTAAAATATTTGTTTTCAGTTTCACTTTCACATTAGCAGGAGCGGCAAGACGATCACATAGTGTAATGAAATGATAGCTTCACAGTTGGACATTTTAACACTAAGGTGAATGATTCATCAACCTTCTTTCTGGTATTTAATATTCTTAACCAATGGGTTTAGGTTTATCCGATTTGTTTCATGTTCCCAAAAAAAGATTGAATTCATTTGTGTCATTCTGGATTGAGTTGCTTAAAAGCAATAGATACCATAAGTAAATAATAATGCGCATGATACAAGAAATCATTCTTTGGAGTATCTTTTCTCTTTCATCTGTTTACGCACAACAGAATTCAATTACTCCAAAATACACTGTCCAATTGAATTCCACCACTGGTATGAATTGGCCATGAATGGGATCTGCTGAACAGAACTCGATTGTGTTGGAAGATTTTTTACTCAATATTATGATGAGATTCAAAGAACCTACGAAAACTATTCACCTGTGGTTGAAGTGGGTAAAGAGTATATATTGAATGGCAATGAATGTTATATGTATGGATCACTTTCTATGGAAAAGATTGATGTAACGTTTGAATTAAAATATGTTGAAAGTAAAATGGAAGAAGGTTGGTATCAGAAGTTGAAAAAATGGGGAAATCCTTCTATTACAGATGAAGAAATCAGTTCGGCATTAACCCAATTATACGGAGTATGTAGATTGATTTCATTGTCGGTAGACTCTGTTAAACCAACTGGAACCGGATTTGAAACTCTCACTGTATTGAATAATATTGCTTTTGCACAAAAGTGGTCAGGGGAATTTGGTGGTACTTTTAACGATCCTTTTCATAACAGCACTCTTTCATTAGAAGCTCAAAACCAACAACCTGCAATCAATTTTACAAAGGTTACACGTGTAGATTTAGATGGTCAAAGCATACGTATTGTTGCTGACAGAGCAATAGTAACATTGGAAGTATCCAGTCTAACCTTACCATTAATCAAACACCTCAATCACAAAAGGAACTTTGAAATTGCAAGGATTAAAATCTATTGAAAATCCCAATAATGCCACCTCAGCAAATCCAAGTCTGGTATTTCCATTACATGCTTGGTGGGGTGTACAATATTGGCCATCTGTTGGTACTAGTGAGAAAATAGTGAGTGATTCCAATAGAGATTTGGATAAGACTATTCTTAAAAAAACATATGGCAGTAATTCTATACCTATTACGAAATACACAACTTATGACCTGGAGGATTCCTGTTATCTTTATGGGACGGCTAGTCTTGAACAGATAGATATTGAAATATTTGCATTAAATCAATATTTTAAAAACAAATCATGGTATCGAATATTTCAAAACTGGGGAAAATCATCTACCAGACCAATCACTGATGAAGAAATTAGTCTGGCCATGGATTTGGTAATGAGTGAAAGGGTGGACATCACAAATATATCTGCCGAATCTATCACTGGAATTGGACATGGATTTGAAAGTTTAAGAGTTTTAGATTGGGGAAATACTGCTTATGCACACAAATGGAAAGGAACATTTGGTGGATCATTTAGAGTCTTTTATGGAAATTTGAAACCCAAACCATTCTCTAATCAAAGAATATTGAAATTCTCAAATATTACAAAAGTGGAGTTGGAAGGGAATTTGATTCGAATAGTTGCAGCTAAGGCAATACTTTCATTGGACGTATCTGAATTATACACGAGAGATGGAACTGTTACACTGAATAGAGGATCATTAACTCTTGAAGGTTTTGTTTCACAAACTGGATTTTTTGTTGAACACCCGATTCTGTCTATTACTCTTATTACATGCAGTATTGTGTTTTTGTTATTGGTGATTTTCTTTTTTGTTCGTTATCTTAGAAGACAACGTTATATTAGATCGCAACGTAATATAAAAAGATAAGGAAGACCTGAATTTGACTTGATTTGATTGTATTTCTATATGTTTTTAATATTGCAGTTAGTATTGGATTTTAGACTTTCATTGGTGTTGGTGAACATAGAAGAAGACGTAAATATAAAGATTAAGTGGAAACTTGAGAGTTGCTAATTTTTACTTGTGTTTATTTGATTCTATTTATGTTACCGTTAGCCTTTTTCCGGTATCAGTTGATACATGGTACCACCCAGATCAGCAAATCTACTAGTTCAGGTTTCGGTAAACTCAAACGAATGATATTCAGTCGTTTAGCGATTCTAAAGTTGACTATTTGCTACATTCTCTTTTAAATATACTAAAAACTGTCTAAATGGTAATCAGAGTGGAATGTGTAGATCACCTATTCTATCTATTTCTCTTACTGCAGCCAGTAATGTTTTTTGTCGTTCATGATTAACAATTGTATTTATTAGATGAAAAGTAGACTTGATATTACAAGACAAAAATTTCAACTGTGAACTGAGTTTTTACTCTGCTTTTGAGTTTTGCTCTTCATTGCAATCGTTTCTTTTAGTACAAGTGAATAGAATAAAATATTATTACTACTATGCCGCCGTTTAAAAGTTTTCATTCCATGAAACTATGACCAGTTTGACTCTTAAAACTCCCTAAAAAACATGTGATTGCTTTTATTAGAAAAACACATTTTGGATGAGTGAATCACAGAGATTTTGCTCTCTAAATCTAAAAAAGTGATTACTCTGATGCTCAAGGGGGAAGCGTTTCTCTCTTTAGTGTTTAGCATCAAAGACTTGACTTAACGAAGTATTCCCCCCGAAAAAGGACTGAATTGGTTTGTTTCATTCCGGATTGGTAAAGGCCATGTTCGCCACATCGGAATTCGGATGTACCAGGTACGCTTTAGATGTTTAAAAGCAATGAATTTTTATCAATCAAAAATCATGAAGAATTTGGCGGTTTGGAGTATATTTATCTATTCTTCAGTTGATGGACAAGAGATTCCAATGACTCCAAACGACACTGTTCATTTAAATACCATCACTGGTGTGGTGAATTGGCCATCCATGAGATCTGCTGATCAGAACTCGTTATGGGTGAAATATGACTCTGCACTGACTACAAAAACCTATCAAAACTTTTCATCCGTAGTTGAAGCAAGTAAAGAATATGTACTGTATGGCAATCGATGTTATATGTATGGATCACTGACGATGGAAAAGATTGATGTGACGTTTGAATTAAACGATGACAGTGATAAAGCTACAGACTGGTATCAACAATTGGAAAAATGGGGAAATTCTTCAAAATCAATAACAGATGAAGAAGTCAGTTTGGCATTGGATGCTGCATTCAGTAGTTCATCTTCATCACTCTTTTGGAAGATGCGACTGATTTCATTGACGATGGAATCTGCTAAACCATCTGGACCTGGTTTTGAAACTCTTGCTTATCTGAATAACGTTGGATATGCCCTAATGTGGTCAGGAAAATTTGGTGGTACTTTTAGCGATCCTTTTCATAATACGAATCTTTTATTGGTTGCACAGAACAATCAACATTTGATCAATTTTTCAAAAGTTACACGTATTGATTTGGTTGGTCAAACAATACGGATCGTTGCTGACAGAGTATTATTAACATTGGAAGTATCTAGTATCAATTTACCATTAATCAACGCCTCAATCACAGAAGGAACGTTGAAGATGCAAGGATTAAAGTCTATTGAGAGCAGTAATGCCACCTCAGCCAATCCAAGTCTGGTATCGTCACTGCATGCTTGGTGGGGTGTACAATATTGGCCATCGGTGGGTACTAGTGAGAAAAGGGTGAGTGATCCCGATTTGTATTGGGATAAGTATATTCTTGAAAAAACATACGGTAGTTCTACTATACACATTACGCAAAATTTAACATATGACCTGAAGGGTTCCTGTTATCTTTATGGGACGGCTAGTCTTGAACAGATAGATATTGAAATTTATCCACTAGATATAGGATTTCAAAAGAAATCATGGCATTATCGTATATTTCAAAACTGGGGAAATTCATCTACCAGACCAATCACTGATGAAGAAATTAGTATGGCTATGGATTCTTTATTATTGAGTACGAAGGTGGCCATCACAAATATATCTTCCGAATCTATAACTGGACTTGGAAATGGATTTGAAAGTTTTGGAGATTTAAAGACAAAATGGGGAAGAACAGGATATACCACTTATGCACAAAAATGGAAAGGAACATTTGGTGGATCATTTAGTTTCTTAAAAGGAAATTTGAAACTCAAACCATTCTCTAATCAAAGAATATTGAAATTCTTAAATATTACAAAAGTGGAATTGAAAGGGGATTTGATCCGAATAGTTGCAGCCAAAGCAATACTTTCTTTGGACGTTACTCAATTAGCTACAAGTGATGGAATTGCTACAGTGAATAGAGGGTCATTAACACTAGAAGGTTTAGTTTCACAAACCGGATTTTTTGTTGAACATCCGATTCAATTTATTGCAATTATTACAGGTACTATTACATTTTTGTTATTCTTGATTTATATGTCCGTTCGTTATCTGAAAAGACAACGGTATCTTAGAAGACAACGTTATATTAGATCGCACCATAATATAAAAACATAAGTAAACCCTGAATTTGACTTGTATTTTATTTAATTCTATTTGAAATGAATCTATTTCTACATGATTTTATTATTGCAGTTGGTATTGATTTTAGACTTTCATTGGTGTTGGTGAAATTAGAAGACGCCAATATAGTTGATTATTAGTTATTTTTATTTGATTCTATTCATGTTACTGTTACCCTTTTCTGATATCAGTTGGTACATGGTAGCACTCAGATCAGCAAATCTACTAGTTTTGGTTTCGGCAGTATCAAATAATTGATATTCAATCGTTTAACTATTTTAAAGTTAAATATCTGCTACATTCTCTTTTAAACATACGAAAACCGCTAAATGGTAACTAGCGTGGAATGTTTTGATCTCCATCTTTTATCTATTGTTGTTACTTGAAGTAACAGCATGATTTACAATTAGCAGTATTAGTACTTACTTACTATAATGCGGTCTCTTCTTCCCTTTGACTGTGAACCTACCAACAATGTAAAAAAACATATGGTGGTACAGTCTCTCAGCGATCGTTATTACCTTTTTTTTTATGTATGATTAAACAGATCTATAGTTATTTATATTGCCAATGCTACAGTCATTCCCAGATTTGTCATCTTAGCCGGGTTTCGAAAAACAAGATTGAATTTAATGACCAACTTGACTGCGACTCCCTAAAATTGTGCTTTCAGTTTTACTTTCGCTTTTACAGAAATCACAAGGGGAGACGAATCACATAGAGTAATGAACTTATAACCCCACAGTTGGTCATTCTAATGTATGACAGCAAGGTGAGAGATTTATCATCGTTGTTTCTGCTTAACTAAAGAGTTTAGGTTTATCCGATTTGTTTCATGTTCCCAAAAAAAGACGAATATGTTTGTGTGATTCTGGATTGGTGATGGCACATCAAATTCAGGGTACCTTTCAGACGCTTAAAAGCAATAGATATCTTGAATAAACAACAATGAGCTTCATACAAGAACTTGTACTTTGGAGTATCTTTATCATTTCATCTGTTTATGGACAAGAGGAGCTAGTTACTCCAGCAAGAACAGTTCAGTTAAATACTAGTACTGGTGTGGTAAATTGGCCATCAATGGGATCCGTGCTTCAGAACTCGTCATGGATGAATTAGCGGCTATATGAATTTGACAAGAACCCCAAAACCTATAAAAACTACTCAACTGTTGTTGAAGCGGGTAAATCGTATCCATTGAATGCCATTAAATGTTTTATGTATGGATCACTGTCTATGGAAAAGATTGATATGACATTTGAAATAACAAGGCATTACGCGAACCAAACAAGTTTGTATTTCAAATTGAAAAATTGGGGAAATTCTTCAAAGCCAATGACGGATGAAGAAGTTAGTTTGGCATTGAATGATGCGTTTCAAACTCATCTGCTTCCATATCCAGGACTGCGATTAATTTCATTGGAGGTAGAGTTAGCTAAACCATCTGGAACTGGGTTCGAAAGTTTGGTTGTACTGAATGATATTTTTTATGCTCAAAAGTGGTCAGGAGAATTTGGTGGTACTTTTAGTGATCCTTTTCGCATGTCCGACCTTGACGGAATACAGCCTTTGTTTAACTTCAAAATATTACACGTGTGGATTTGGTCGGTCAAACTATACGTATCGTTGCCCACAGAACATTATTAACATTGGAAGTATCTGAAATGAGCTTACCACTAATCAACACTTCAATTACAAAAGGAACTTTGACCTTACAAGGGCTAAAATCTAACAATAAACAGGGGCCGAGACTGTCATTACCTTTTAAAACATGGTGGAGTACACAATATTGGCCATCTGTTGGTACTGGTGAAAAAACGGTGAGTGAAATGCAAACCAGTTTCGAAAAGGACGTTACTACCAAAATGTTTGGTAGTAATTCGATGTCTATTACCCAAAACACTTCTTATGAACCGAAAATGCCTGATATTTACCTTTTTGGCACTGCAAGTCTTGAACAAATAGATATAAATATTGAAATATTTGATAGTAGTGCTCGATACCGCACATGGTATCATATATTTCAAAAATGGGGAAATTCAACTACCCGACCAATCACTGATGAAGAAATTAGTATGGCCATGGCTTCTTTATTATTGAATTCGCAGGTGATTATCAGAAATATATCTGCAGAATCTATAATTGGGATTGGATTTGAAAGCGTGGTAACTCAAAGTGGGAAGGGTTTGCCTTCAAATTGGATCACGTATGCTCAAAAATGGAAAGGAACATTTGGTGGATCATTTATAAACTTGATACCCGAACAAATATTTGGTACAACGATATTGAAGTTTTCAAATATAACAAAAGTGGTGGTGAATGGGAAGTGGATCCGAGTAGTTGCAACTAAAGCAATACTATCTTTGGACGTTTCTGAATTTAGAACAGGTAATGCTATTGCTATCGTCAATAGAGGGTCATTAAAACTGGAAGGTTTTACCTCACAATCAGGATTTTTTGTTGAAAACCCGATTATAACAATGACTCTTATTGTAAGCATCTTGTTATTTATGATATACATTTTATTTCTTTATGTTAAAAGAAGACGTAATATAAAAGTTTAATGCTGTAATGTAAACTTTTGGTTTAAATCATTTTACATGAATTATATCAATAGTTTGTTATCCATTTTAATTGAAGTGAATGTTAATTTAACTGTGGAGGTTTTAAATACGAGTACCGAAATTGCAACTGACAAATTGTATTCGCGATCTGTAGCAAAGTTGAATAAACTTAGACTCTTTACCAACCAGTTTACAAAACTATATCCCAAAAAAAAGACTCCTTTTTGCATGTTTCAAATTAGCAAAATGGTAAGTTCGCCACATTGGCATCTGAAAGGACTGGGTACTGTAAGATTTAAAAGCAATGAATATTGTTAATTATAAATAATAATGAAATTGGCTGTTTGGAGTATGTTTATCCTTTCATCTGTTTATGGACAAGGGGATCAAATGAGTGCAATGGGTACAGGTCAACTAAATACCATCAATGGTAGAAACTGGTCATCTAAGGAAGCTGTTGATACTGTAGACGACTGGGTCCCCTATTCATCAGTGGTTGAAGTTGGTAATTATACAGTGAATACAGATGACTGTCGATTTTCTGGATCAATAGCTATGGAAAACATTGATGTGACGTTTGAATTTTTGAATTCTCCTACAGTTTGGGATAGAATATTTAACAAATGGAAAAATTCTACAACACCAATTATGGATGAAGAAGTCAATTTGGCATTAGAGGATGCATTCTCAATGTTTTTCTTGGGAGTAAGATTGATTTCATTGACAGTGGATTCAGCGAAACCATTGGGAACTCGATTTGACACTTTTGTGTTTTTGAATAATGTTAGATATTCAACAAGATGGTTAAATGAATTTGGTGGTACTTTTAGTGATACCTTTAATGAAACGATTCTTTCATTGGATCCTCAAAACAAACAGCGGTTGATCAACTTTACAAAGGTTACACGTGTAGAATTGGTCGGTCAAACTGTACGTATTATTGCTGATAAAGCATTATTAACAGCAAGAGGATCTAGTATTAAGCTGCCCTTTATTAGCGCTTCAATCACAAAAGGTAGCTTGAAGCTGGAAGGATCCAAGTTGGTCGAAAAACCCTTCAATCAACGAACAAAAGTTGGGTAATACCTTTTAATACTGGGTCGGACGTAAAGTATTGGCCGTCGGTGGGTACTAGCGAAAAAAAGGATATTTCTTCAACCACCTTTTTCGAAAGTGATGTGTTCAACAAAACATTTGTCAGTTCATCTATATCTGTTCCGAAGAACAATCCTTATGAATTCAAGGACAACGGTGTCTATCTATATGGAACGGCTAGTTTTGAACAGATAGACATGACAATCCATTCGCTGGATGAAAGGTATCAAACCAGTTCATGGTATCGTATACTAAAATACTGGGGAAAGTCACCGAAAATAACTATCACTGATGAAGAAGTGAGTATGGCCATGGACTCTGTGTTCAGTGGAAAGGTAGAACTTCGAAATATATCTGCAGAATCTATCACCGGAATTGGAAATGGATTCGAGAGCTTGTGTGCTCTTCCTAGACTATCTGATGTGCAGAAATTTTTATGGGGGGAAGGGACTGCATATGCACAAAAATGGAAAGGAACATTTGGTGGATCCTTTCTCACATATCCAAACACAAACGCGACTTTGTTACTCAGGCCAATTGCCCAACAGAGAATATTGAATTTTTCAAATGTTACAAAAGTGGAGCAAAATGGTGGTAGGATCCGAGTCGTTGCCGCTAAAGCAGTACTTTCTCTGGGCTTTTCTGAATTGAAATCGTGTACTGGAATTGCTAAAATTAACAGTGGGACATTAACTCTTGAAGGTTTCGTTTCACAATCAGGATTTTTTATTGAAAATCCAATTCTATCTCTCTTTGCTATTGGTGGTACTATTGCAGTGTTGTACTTAGTGATTTTCATTGGTGTTCGTGAAATTAAAAAAAGACGTAAATATAAAAAATAAATGGGCAAATTGAAATTCTTTTGATTGGATTGCATTTTAAATGAAAGTTTCAATTGTAAATGGATTTATAAATTAGGGTATTCTTTTGGAAAATTCTAAAACCACTTCAATTTTCGCTAAAAACACTTCAATAACCCTAACAGTTACCTTAGGGTTACAATACAAAATTTCAATACAATTGGTTCAATGAATAAAATTACATTTTATTGCAAGTGCGAGCATTATGGCCAGGAAATTTACATTTACTGCATTTTCGTCCTTCTACAATCTCAAACTGAGACTTGTCTCTTTTAGACTTGTTTTTAAGCTCCTGCTGGACGTCCACGTCTCTTTACC